>JAMFTG010002431.1:0-20000 GCA_023974075.1 Chaenocephalus aceratus
ATACTGAGGCGGGGGGATAGGTTAGGGTCTGCTGACTAGGGTAACCAACTCATACTGCGGTCGGGGGATAGGGTTAGGGTCTGCGACTAAGGTAACAACTCATACTGAGGAGGGGAGATGGGTAGTGTCTGCTGACTAAGGTAACAACTCATACTGAGAGGGGGGAGAGGGGTTTGGGTCTGGCCGACTAGGTAACAACTCATACTGAGGAGGGGGAGATGGTTAGGGTCTGCCGACTAAGGTAACAACTCATACTGAGGAGGGGGAGAGGGTTAAGGGTCTGCCGACTAGGTACAACTCATATCTGAGGAGGTGTAGATGGTTAGGGTCTGCCGACTAAGGGTAACACTCATACTGAGGAGGGGGAGAGGGTTAGGGTCTGCCGACTAGGGTAACAACACATACTGAGGAGGGGGAGAGGGTTAGGGGTCTGCCGACTAAGGGTAACAACTCATACTGAGGAGGGGGAGAGGGTTAGGGTCTGCTGACTAGGGTAACAACACATACTGAGGAGGGGAGAGGGTTAGGGTCTGCTGACTAGGGTAACAACTCATACTGAGGAGGGGGAGAGGGTTAGGGTCTGCTGACTAGGGTAACAACTCATACTGAGGAGGGGGAGAGGGTTAGGGTCTGCTGACTAAGGTAACAACCTCATACTGAGGAGGGGGAGAGGGTTAGGGTCTGCTGACTAAGGTAACAACTCATACTGAGGAGGGGGAGAGGGTTAGGGTCTGCTGACTAAGGTAACAACTCATACTGAGGAGGGGGAGAGGGTTAGAGTCTGCTGACTAGGGTAACAACACATACTGAGGAGGGGGAGAGGGTTAGGGTCTGCTGACTAGGGTAACAACTCATCAGCGTCTCTACACACAGATTCCTGACTCAGGTCAGGGGTCAGGACTCATAATGCTGACTCATGACACATGGCAATAGATTACAGGTGAACAGGTGTTGAACAGGTGAGCTGGTTACCTTGGCGATAGTGTCCCTGTCAGTCAGCACGCTGAGGAAGAAGCAGGAAGTGGGCCGGGCGCGGCAGTCTGTGATTGGACAGCAAGCAGCTGCTCAGCAGGTTCTGCTCGATGCGGGCCGTCAGGTGATCCTGCCAGCAGGCCAGGCAAGCAGAAGTGCAGACAGCTGAGGGAGGGGCCGGGCTCTGGGGGGGCGGGAGGGCCCAGGCACACAGGGCAGCAGGGGGCAGGGCTTATCGGTTCGGGGGTGGGGCTCATATGCTCGGGGGGCGGGGCTTAGCGGCTCGGGGGTCAGGAGCCCGGCGGCCAGAACCAGAGCGTCCGGGTCGTCCGTGAAGCGCTGGATCAGAAGGTCTACGTTCCAGCGGCAGTGGATCAGGAGGTGCTCGGCCCGATCCGGGTCCAGGCTGAGGGTCCCCGACACCTGGGAGGGGGGGGGGGGGGGGGGGGGGGGGGGGGGGGGGGGTGTTACAAAAGGATACGATAATACTTTGATGGTCAGATCCAGTCTGAAATGCTCCTTGCACCAACAGACACACACCAGCATGTTGTGTCTGTCAGTAGTTTGAATGAAGCTTTATTGACTCACCTGCTGCACAGTCCTCTGCATCAGCTGCCGGACGTCCTGCTGAGTCATGGTTCGTCCCATGGAGAACAAGATGGCGTCCAGCACGCCGTCCTGCATGGGGGGGGCGTTTGGCGCTCTGCAACACCAACAGCACGTTAACACAGGAAGTACTAACGAGCATAGGAAGTACTAACGAGCACAGGAAGTACTAACGAGCACAGGAAGTACTAACGAACACAGGAAGTACTAACGAGCACAGGAAGTACTAACGAGCACAGGAAGTACTAACGAACACAGGAAGTACTAACGAGCACAGGAAGTACTAACGAGCACAGGAAGTACACAGGAAGTACTAACGAGCACAGGAAGTACTAACGAGCACAGGAAGTACTAACGAGCTCAGGAAGTACTAACGAGCATATCGAGCAAAAAAAAAGATCAAACATCTTAATGAAGTGTATTTAGTTTATTAACTAGGTTAGCTACTAAAACAGGAAGTGAGAAACAGGAAGTGAAGAAACAGGAAGTGAGGAACAGGAAGTGAGGAAGTGGAAGTGAGGAACAGGAAGTGAGGACGTGGAAAACAGGAAATGGGGAACAGGTTGTGAGGAACAGGAAGTGAGGAACAGGAAGTGAGGAAGTGGAAGTGAGGAAGTGGAAGTGAGGAACAGGAAGTGAGGAAGTGGAAAACAGGAAATGGGGAACAGGTTGTGAGGAACAGGAAGTGAGGAACAGGAAGTGAGGAAGTGGAAGTGAGGAACAGGAAGTGAGGAAGTGGGAAAACAGGAAGTGAGGAACAGGAAGTGGGGGGAACAGGAAGTGAGGAACAGGAAGTGGGGAACAGGAAGTGAGGAACAGGAAGTGGGGAACAGGAAGTGAGGAACAGGAAGTGAGGAACAGGAAGTGAGGAAGTGGAAGTGAGGAACAGGAAGTGAGGACGTGGAAAACAGGAAATGGGGAACAGGTTGTGAGGAACAGGAAGTGAGGAACAGGAAGTGAGGAAGTGGAAGTGAGGAAGTGGAAGTGAGGAACAGGAAGTGAGGAAGTGGAAAACAGGAAATGGGGAACAGGTTGTGAGGAACAGGAAGTGGAGGAACAGGAAGTGAGGAAGTGGAAGTGAGGAACAGGAAGTGAGAAGTGGGAAAACAGGAAGTGAGGAACAGGAAGTGGGGAACAGGAAGTGAGGAACAGGAAGTGGGGAACAGGAAGTGAGGAACAGGAAGTGAGGAACAGGAAGTGAGGAAGTGGAAGTGAGGAACAGGAAGTGAGGAACAGGAAGTGAGGAAGTGGGAAACCAGGAAGTGAGGAACAGGAAGTGGGGAACAGGAAGTGAGGAACAGGAAGTGGCTGCTCATTGGTCCCACCTGTTGTCCGGGCCCCCCTCCCTGCGGAGCCCCAGCTGCGCCTGGCCCCTCTGAGGCGAGGCGGGGTCGTCGGGCAGGAACTCCACGATGTGAGGGTTCTCCTCGCCGCGCCGCACGCAGCCGCGACTGATCACATGATCGATGCACGACAACACGTCCGCCGAGCTGCAGCTGAAGCGCCCCGACACTTCCTGTTTCTGACAGGAGTCCAGGACCTGAGGGGAGACACGCGTGAGGTCACTTCCTGTACACAGAGACACGTGAGGTCACTACCTGTACACAGAGACACGTGAGGTCACTTCCTGTACACAGAGACACGTGAGGTCACTTCCTGTACTTCAAAACAGGTCCTTGTAGCCCCCCCCCCTCTCTTCCAGCTGTTACTAAGGACATGTCTCTGAAGTGTCCTGCTCCAAACCCCACACAGGTCCTTGTAGCCCCCCCCCCCCTCTCTCCCAGCTGTTACTAAGGACATGACTCTGAAGTGTCCTGCTCCAAACCCCAAACAGGTCCTTGTAGCCCCCCCCTCTCTTCCAGCTGTTACTAAGGACATGACTCTGAAGTGTCCTGCTCCAAACCCCAAACAGGTCCTTGTAGCCCCCCCCCCCTCTCTTCCAGCTGTTACTAAGGACATGTCTCTGAAGTGTCCTGCTCCAAACCCCAAACAGGTCCTTGTAGCCCCCCCCCCCTCTCTTCCAGCTGTTACTAAGGACATGTCTCTGAAGTGTCCTGCTCCAAACCCCACACAGGTCCTTGTAGCCCCCCCCCCCCTCTCTCCCAGCTGTTACTAAGGACATGACTCTGAAGTGTCCTGCTCCAAACCCCAAACAGGTCCTTGTAGCCCCCCCCTCTCTTCCAGCTGTTACTAAGGACATGACTCTGAAGTGTCCTGCTCCAAACCCCAAACAGGTCCTTGTAGCCCCCCCCCTCTCTTCCAGCTGTTACTAAGGACATGACTCTGAAGTGTCCTGCTCCAAACCCCACACAGGTCCTTGTAGCCCCCCCCCTCTCTTCCAGCTGTTACTAAGGACATGTCTCTGAAGTGTCCTGTTCCAAACCACATCAAGGATCCTCTCTGGAACAGGAAGGAGCTCAAACTCTCTCTCTCTCTCTCTCCGAGGTGACTTCCTCTTGACTTCCTGCTTCCTCACACACTCTCTCCAGCACAGGTTAGCTCTGAGTGTTAGCATGCTAATGTGAACACAGACCAGATCACTTCCAGAACACGTCTCATTGTTTCTGACAGCAACGCTTCTGATTGGCCCGTGGGTCTAAAGCCCGCCCACATTTTAATAATGTGGTCATGACGCAGCGAATCTGGATCAGCTCCGTTGTTCCCCGTTTTTAGAGACGAGGGTACGGAGGAGAAGAGAGGGGGGTTTGTTTCTGACACTTTGAGAGTCTCCTGACACACCGGGGACACACCGGGGACACACCGGGACACACCGGGGACACACCGGGACACACCGGGAGACACACGGTGATGTAGAGAAGACATCACACTTTGAGAGTCTCCTGACACACGGGGGACACCAGGGACACACCGGGACACACCGGGGACACACCGGGACACACCGGGGACACACCGGGACACACCGGGACACACAGGGACACACGGTGATGTAGAGAAGACATCACACTTTGAGAGTCTCCTGACACACGGGGGACACAGAGAGTGCTTTCTGCGTGATAGGAGACCTCTCAGACGGTAAGTAACAGAGCTAATAAGGACACTAGGAAGTGGACGGAGACCTTTCAGACGGTAAGTAACAGAGTTAATAAGGACACTAGGAAGTGGACGGAGACCTTTCAGACGGTAAGTAACAGAGTAATAAGGACACTAGGAAGTGAACGGAGACCTTTCAGACAGTAAGTAACAGAGCTAATAAGGACACTAGGATGTGGACGGAGACCTTTCAGACGGTAAGTAACAGAGCTAATAAGGACACTAGGAAGTGGACGGAGACCTTTCAGACGGTAAGTAACAGAGTTAATAAGGACACTAGGAAGTGGACGGAGACCTTTCAGACGGTAAGTAACAGAGCTAATAAGGACACTAGGAAGTGGACGGAGACCTTTCAGACGGTAAGTAACAGAGCTAATAAGGACACTAGGAAGTGGACGGAGACCTTTCAGACGGTAAGTAACAGAGCTAATAAGGACACTAGGAAGTGGACGGAGACCTTTCAGACCGTAAGTAACAGAGTTAATAAGGACACTAGGAAGTGGACGGAGACCTTTCAGACCGTAAGTAACAGAGTTAATAAGGACACTAGGAAGTGGACGGAGACCTCTCAGACGGTAAGTAACAGAGCTAATAAGGACACTAGGAAGTGGACGGAGACCTTTCAGACCGTAAGTAACAGAGTTATAAGGACACTAGGAAGTGGACGGAGACCTTTCAGATGGTAAGTAACAGAGTAATAAGGACACTAGGAAGTGGACGGAGACCTCTCAGACCGTAAGTAACAGAGTAATAAGGACACTAGGAAGTGAACGGAGACCTTTCAGACGGTAAGTAACAGAGCTAATAAGGACACTAGGATGTGGACGGAGACCTTTCAGACGGTAAGTAACAGAGCTAATAAGGACACTAGGAAGTGGACGGAGACCTTTCAGACGGTAAGTAACAGAGCTAATAAGGACACTAGGAAGTGGACGGAGACCTTTCAGACCGTAAGTAACAGAGTTAATAAGGACACTAGGAAGTGGACGGAGACCTCTCAGACGGTAAGTAACAGAGCTAATAAGGACACTAGGAAGTGGACGGAGACCTTTCAGACCGTAAGTAACAGAGTTATAAGGACACTAGGAAGTGGACGGAGACCTTTCAGATGGTAAGTAACAGAGTAATAAGGACACTAGGAAGTGGACGGAGACCTCTCAGACCGTAAGTAACAGAGTAATAAGGACACTAGGAAGTGAACGGAGACCTTTCAGACGGTAAGTAACAGAGCTAATAAGGACACTAGGATGTGGACGGAGACCTTTCAGACGGTAAGTAACAGAGCTAATAAGGACACTAGGAAGTGGACGGAGACCTTTCAGACCGTAAGTAACAGAGTTAATAAGGACACTAGGAAGTGGACGGAGACCTTTCAGACCGTAAGTAACAGAGTTAATAAGGACACTAGGAAGTGGACGGAGACCTCTCAGACGGTAAGTAACAGAGCTAATAAGGACACTAGGAAGTGGACGGAGACCTTTCAGACCGTAAGTAACAGAGTTATAAGGACACTAGGAAGTGGACGGAGACCTTTCAGATGGTAAGTAACAGAGTAATAAGGACACTAGGAAGTGGACGGAGACCTCTCAGACCGTAAGTAACAGAGTTATAAGGACACTAGGAAGTGGACGGAGACCTCTCAGACCGTAAGTAACAGAGTAATAAGGACACTAGGAAGTGAACGGAGACCTTTCAGACGGTAAGTAACAGAGTTAATAAGGACACTAGGAAGTGGACGGAGACCTCTAAGACGGTAAGTAACAGAGTTAATAAGGACACTAGGAAGTGGACGGAGACCTTTCAGACCGTAAGTAACAGAGTTATAAGGACACTAGGAAGTGGACGGAGACCTTGAAACACCAGGTTGTCCAGGTGCATGCTCCTCTCCCTCTTCATTATGTGGACGATCAGACAGTAGACGAAGCTCCTCTTCCTCTCCAGCGTCGCGGCGGCGTCTTCGTCCACGTTCAGGTACGTCTGTCTGGGCAGCAGCTTCAGGACGCCCCCCCCCTCAGAGCGGGACACGAAGCCGGGGTCCAGCTGCAGCACACCTGGGGGGGGGGGCAGGTATCATATTACTCTCATATCAATGTCCATCACTGAGACACTGGGGGACGTGTTGTCCCTTCATGGGGTCCACACTACGGCCCTCACCTGGAACTAGAGCTCGTCTCATGCTGTACTCTAAATATCAACAGCATTTAACATATAATATTACGCAGGACGTTAATAAGACTTTCATAAAGCATATTCAAGTTTAAAGAACACTTTAAAGAAACACTTTAAAGAAGACTTTAAAGAACACTTTAAAGAACACTTTAAAGAAGACTTTAAAGAAACACTTGACCTACATTTCATTCATTTTGCCAACTTTTAACTGAACTTATTTATTATTTGCATCGTCACTTTCTGTAACTAGTGTTCAGAGTGTCTCACCCTGCAGGGGCTCGTCCGGCCGGCTGCAGGTCAGCGGCCCCCCCTCGCTGATGAGCGGCTTCAGAGCGTGAAGCAGGACGGGGGGCGAGAGGCGGGTCTGCTTCAGAAGAGCCTCCACCTGCACCTCCTGCAGACAACACAGACATCCCACAGTCAGTGAACGAGAAGTAGAAAGTACAGGTATTTGAGTTCAACATGTGAGAAGTAGAAAGTACAGGTATTTGAGTTCAACATGAGAGAAGTAGAAAGTACAGGTATTTGAGATCAACATGAGAGAAGTAGAAAGTACAGGTATTTGAGTTCAACATGTAAGAAGTAGAAAGTACAGGTATTTGAGTTCAACATGTGAGAAGTAGAAAGTACAGGTATTTGAGTTCAACATGAGAGAAGTAGAAAGTACAGGTATTTGAGATCAACATGAGAGAAGTAGAAAGTACAGGTATTTGAGTTCAACATGTGAGAAGTAGAAAGTACAGGTATTTGAGATCAACATGTAAGAAGTAGAAAGTACAGGTATTTGGGTTCAACATGTAAGAAGTAGAAAGTACAGGTATTTGAGTTCAACATGTAAGAAGTAGAAAGTACAGGTATTTGAGTTCAACATGAGAGAAGTAGAAAGTACAGGTATTTGAGTTCAACATGAGAGAAGTAGAAAGTACAGGTATTTGAGTTCAACATGAGAGAAGTAGAAAGTACAGGTATTTGAGTTCAACATGTGAGAAGTAGAAAGTACAGGTATTTGAGTTTCAACATGTAAGAAGTAGAAAGTACAGGTATTTGAGTTCAACATGTAAGAAGTAGAAAGTACAGGTATTTGAGTTCAACATCTGAGAAGTAGAAAGTACAGGTATTTGAGTTCAACATGTGAGAAGTAGAAAGTACAGGTATTTGAGTTCAACATGTAAGAAGTAGAAAGTACAGGTATTTGGGTTCAACATGTAAGAAGTAGAAAGTACAGGTATTTGGGTTCTACATGTAAGAAGTAGAAAGTACAGGTATTTGAGTTCAACATGTAAGAAGTAGAAAGTACAGGTATTTGGGTTCAACATGTAAGAAGTAGAAAGTACAGGTATTTGAGTTCAACATGTAAGAAGTAGAAAGTACAGGTATTTGAGTTCAACATCTGAGAAGTAGAAAGTACAGGTATTTGAGTTCAACATGAGAGAAGTAGAAAGTACAGGTATTTGAGTTCAACATGAGAGAAGTAGAAAGTACAGGTATTTGGGTTCAACATGTAAGAAGTAGAAAGTACAGGTATTTGTGTTCAACATGTAAGAAGTAGAAAGTACAGGTATTTGGGTTCAACATGTAAGAAGTAGAAAGTACAGGTATTTGAGTTCAACATGTAAGAAGTATAAAGTACAGGTATTTGAGTTCAACATGTGAGAAGTAGAAAGTACAGGTATTTGTGTTCAACATGTAAGAAGTAGAAAGTACAGGTATTTGAGTTCAACAAGTAAGAAGTAGAAAGTACAGGTATTTGGGTTCAACATGTAAGAAGTAGAAAGTACAGGTATTTGAGTTCAACATGTAAGAAGTAGAAAGTACAGGTATTTGGGTTCAACATGTAAGAAGTAGAAAGTACAGGTATTTGGGTTCAACATGTAAGAAGTAGAAAGTACAGGTATTTGGGTTCAAAATGTAAGAAGTAGAAAGTACAGGTATTTGGGTTCAACATGTAAGAAGTAGAAAGTACAGGTATTTGGGTTCAACATGAGAGAAGTAGAAAGTACAGGTATTTGGGTTTCAACATGTAAGAAGTAGAAAGTACAGGTATTTGAGTTCAACATGTAAGAAGTAGAAAGTACAGGTATTTGGGTTCAACATGTAAGAAGTAGAAAGTACAGGTATTTGTGTTCAACATCTGAGAAGTAGAAAGTACAGGTATTTGAGTTCAACATCTGAGAAGTAGAAAGTACAGGTATTTGAGTTCAACATGAGAGAAGTAGAAAGTACAGGTATTTGAGTTCAACATGAGAGAAGTAGAAAGTACAGGTATTTGGGTTCAACATGAGAGAAGTAGAAAGTACAGGTATTTGGGTTCAACATGTAAGAAGTAGAAAGTACAGGTATTTGAGTTCAACATGTAAGAAGTAGAAAGTACAGGTATTTGTGTTCAAACATGTAAGAAGTAGAAAGTACAGGTATTTGGGTTCAACATGTAAGAAGTAGAAAGTACAGGTATTTGAGTTCAACATGTAAGAAGTATAAAGTACAGGTATTTGGGTTCAACATGTAAGAAGTAGAAAGTACAGCTATTTGAGTTCAACATGAGAGAAGTAGAAAGTACAGGTATTTGAGTTCAACATGTAAGAAGTAGAAAGTACAGGTATTTGAGTTCAACATGTAAGAAGTAGAAAGTACAGCTATTTGAGTTCAACATGAGAGAAGTAGAAATTACAGGTATTTGGTACAGGTATTGAGTCACATGTAAGAAGTAGAAAGTACAGGTATTTGAGTTCAACATGTGAGAAGTAGAAAGTACAGGTATTTGAGTTCAACATGTGAGAAGTAGAAAGTACAGGTATTTGAGTTCAACATGTGAGAAGTAGAAAGTACAGGTATTTGAGTTCAACATGTGAGAAGTAGAAAGTACAGGTATTTGAGTTCAACATGTGAGAAGTAGAAAGTACAGGTATTTGAGTTCAACATGTGAGAAGTAGAAAGTACAGGTATTTGAGTTCAACATGAGAGAAGTAGAAAGTACAGGTATTTGAGTTCAACATGAGAGAAGTAGAAAGTACAGGTATTTGAGTTCAACATGAGAGAAGTAGAAAGTACAGGTATTTGAGTTCAACATGTAAGAAGTAGAAAGTACATGTATTTGAGATCAACATGTAAGAAGTAGAAAGTACAGGTATTTGGGTTCAACATGTAAGAAGTAGAAAGTACAGGTATTTGTGATCAACATGTAAGAAGTAGAAAGTACAGGTATTTGTGATCAACATGTAAGAAGTAGAAAGTACAGGTATTTGAGATCAACATGTAAGAAGTAGAAAGTACAGGTATTTGGGTTCAACATGTAAGAAGTAGAAAGTACAGGTATTTGTGATCAACATGTAGAAGTAGAAAGTACAGGTATTTGTGATCAACATGTAAGAAGTAGAAAGTACATGTATTTGAGATCAACATGTAAGAAGTAGAAAGTACAGGTATTTGGGTTCAACATGTAAGAAGTAGAAAGTACAGGTATTTGTGATCAAACATGTAAGAAGTAGAAAGTACAGGTATTTGTGATCAACATGTAAGAAGTAGAAAGTACAGGTATTTGGATTCAACATGTAAGAAGTAGAAAGTACAGGTATTTGTGTACAACATGTAAGAAGTAGAAAGTACAGGTATTTGGGTTCAACATGTAAGAAGTAGAAAGTACAGGTATTTGAGTTCAACATGTAGAAGTAGAAAGTACAGGTATTTGTGTACAACATGTAAGAAGTAGAAAGTACAGGTATTTGGGTTCAACATGTAAGAAGTAGAAAGTACAGGTATTTGAGTTCAACATGTAAGAAGTAGAAAGTACAGGTATTTGAGTTCAACATGTGAGAAGTAGAAAGTACAGGTATTTGTGTACAACATGTAAGAAGTAGAAAGTACAGGTATTTGAGTTCAACATGTGAGAAGTAGAAAGTACAGGTATTTGAGTTCAACATGTAAGAAGTAGAAAGTACAGGTATTTGGGTTCACATGTAAGAAGTAGAAAGTACAGGTATTTGAGTTCAACATGTAAGAAGTAGAAAGTACAGGTATTTGGGTTCAACATGTAAGAAGTAGAAAGTACAGGTATTTGAGTTCACATGAGAGAAGTAGAAAGTACAGGTATTTGGGTTCAACATGTAAGAAGTAGAAAGTACAGGTATTTGAGTTCAACATGAGAGAAGTAGAAAGTACAGGTATTTGAGTTCAACATGTAAGAAGTAGAAAGTACAGGTATTGAGTTCAACATGAGAGAAGTAGAAAATACAGGTATTTGGGTTCAACATGTAAGAAGTAGAAAGTACAGGTATTTGAGTTCAACATGTAAGAAGTAGAAAGTCAGGTATTTGGGTTCAACATGTAAGAAGTAGAACGTACAGGTATTTGAGTTCACATGTAAGAAGTAGAAGTACAGGTATTTGGGTTCAACATGTAAGAAGTAGAAAGTACAGGTATTTGGGTTCAACATGTAAGAAGTAGAAAGTACAGGTATTTGAGTTCAACATGTAAGAAGTATAAGTACAGGTATTTGAGTTCAACATGTAAGAAGTAGAAAGTACAGGTATTTGGGTTCAACATGTAAGAAGTAGAAAAGTACAGGTATTGAGTTCAACATGTAGAAGTAGAAAAGTACAGGTATTTGGGTTCAACATGTAAGAAGTAGAAAGTACAGGTATTTGGGTTCAAAATGTAAGTAGTAAAAGTAAAAAGTCGTCAGAAAAACAAAGTAGTGGAGTAAAGTACTGATACCAGAAAAATGTACTTAAGTAACGAAGTATTTGTACTCCACTACTTCCCACCTCTGATCACAGTGCGTTCACTGACCTGGTGCTGGTTGAGCTGCAGCAGCAGGAACATCTGCAGCGTGGAGACGTGCAGCGTGCAGCCGGAGAACGTCAGCTCAGCGTGACCGAGCCACGTCCACTGCAGGCGGCGAGGGCGGGAGTGAGGGAGGGACGAGAGACTCTGACCTGAACACAGAGGGGGGGGGGTTAGAGAGACTGTGACCTGAACACAGAGGGGGGGGGGGGTTAGAGAGACTGTGACCTGAACACAGAGGGGGGGATAGTATTGTGTCGTGGCCTAAGTATGGCGATATTATCGTGGCCCAAGTATGGCGATAGTATCGTGGCCTAAGTATGGCGATAGTATCGTGGCCTATGTATGGCGATAGTATCGTGGCCTATGTATGGCGATAGTATCGTGGCCTATGTATGGCGATAGTACGTGGCTATGTTATGGCGATAGTATCGTGGCCTATGTATTGGCGATAGTATCGTGGCCTAAGCATTGGCGATAGTATCGTGGCCTATGTATGGCGATAGTATCGTGGGTCTATGTATTGGGCGATAGTATCGTGGCCTATGTATGGCGATAGTATCGTGGCCCTATGTATGCGATAGTATCGTGGCCTATGTATGGCGGATAGTATCGTGGCCTATGTATTGGCGATAGTATCGTGGCCTAAGCAATTGGCGATAGTATCGTGGCCTATGTATGGCGATAGTATCGTGGTCTATGTATGGCGATAGTATTGTGGCCTAAGTATTGGCGATAGTATAGTGGCCTAAGTATTGGCGATAGTATCGTGGCCTATGTATGGCGATAGTATCGTGGCCTAAGTATTGCGATAGTATCGTGGCCTATGTATGGCGATAGTATCGTGGCCTAGTATGGGTAGTATGTGGCTAAGTATTGGATATCGTGGCCTTAAGTATTGGCGATAGTATCGTTGGCCTAAGTATTGGCGATAGTATCGTGGCCTAAGTATTGGCGATAGTATCGTGGCTTAAGTATTGGCGATAGTATGGTGGCCTATGTATGGCGATAGTATCGTGGCCTATGTATGGCGATAGTATCGTGGCCTATGTATGGCGATAGTATCGTGGCCTATGTATGGCGATAGTATCGTGGCCTATGTATGGCGATAGTATCGTGGCCTATGTATTGGCGATAGTATCGTGGCCTAAGCATTGGCGATAGTATCGTGGCCTATGTATGGCGATAGTATCGTGGTCTATGTATTGGCGATAGTATCGTGGCCTATGTATGGCGATAGTATCGTGGCCTATGTATGGCGATAGTATCGTGGCCTATGTATGGCGATAGTATCGTGGCCTATGTATTGGCGATAGTATCGTGGCCTAAGCATTGGCGATAGTATCGTGGCCTATGTATGGCGATAGTATCGTGGTCTATGTATGGCGATAGTATTGTGCCTAAGTATTGGCGATAGTATAGTGGCCTAAGTATTGGCGATAGTATCGTGGCCTATGTATGGCGATAGTATCGTGGCCTAAGTATTGGCGATAGTATCGTGGCCTATGTATGGCGATAGTATCGTGGCCTAGGTATTGGCGATAGTATCGTGGCTTAAGTATTGGGGATAGTATCGTGGCCTAAGTATTGGCGATAGTATCGTGGCCTAAGTATTGGCGATAGTATCGTGGCCTAAGTATTGGCGATAGTATCGTGGCTTAAGTATTGGCGATAGTATGGTGGCCTATGTATGGCGATAGTATCGTGGCCTATGTATGGCGATAGTATCGTGGCCTATGTATGGCGATAGTATCGTGGCCTATGTATGGCGATAGTATTGTGGCCTAAGTATTGGCGATAGTATCGTGGCCTAAGTATGGCGATAGTATAGTATCGTGGCCTATGTATGGCGATAGTATCGTGGCCTAAGTATTGGCGATAGTATCGTGGCCTAAGTATGGCGATAGTATCGTGGCCTAAGTATTGGCGATAGTATCGTGGCCTAAGTATTGGCGATAGTATCGTGGCCTAAGTATTGGCGATAGTATCGTGGCTTAAGTATTGGCGATAGTAATGGTGGCCTAAGTATGGCGATAGTATGGTGGCCTATGTATGGCGATAGTATCGTGGCCTATGTATGGCGATAGTATCGTGGCCTATGTATGGCGATAGTATTGTGGCCTAAGTATTGGCGATAGTATCGTGGCCTAAGTATGGCGATAGTATAGTATCGTGGCCTATGTATGGCGATAGTATCGTGGCCTAAGTATTGGCGATAGTATCGTGGCCTAAGTATGGCGATAGTATCGTGGCCTAAGTATTGGCGATAGTATCGTGGCCTAAGTATTGGCGATAGTATCGTGCCTAAGTATTGGCGATAGTATCGTGGCTTAAGTATTGGCGATAGTATGGTGGCCTAAGTATGGCGATAGTATCGTGGGGGAGCCTGTTGATTCCCAGTGTAGTTAATATTCACACATGGAGAGGAGAGTGCACTGACTGTGGGAGTAGAAGTGGGTGAAGCTGCTCAGGTAGGTGCTCAGGTGCTCTGGCAGGTGTTGATCCGGATGGTTCAGGAAACAGAGAGAAGAGACGGCCCAGCAACGTGGAGACAGAACCAGAACCTGAAGCTCCGCCTCCTCCTGGAGCTCCTCCCCCTCCTCCTCCATCATCTGCAGCAACAACATCAGAGGCATGAGGACTCATAATGCTGACTCACACTGCTGCTGCTGACTCATACTGCTGACTCACACTGATGACTCATACTGCTGACTCACGCTGATGACTCATACTGCTGACTGCTTCTGACTGCTGCTGCTGCCTCATGCTGCTGACTGCTGCTGCCTCATGCTGCTGACTCATGCTGCTGACTGCTGACTCATGCTGCTTCTGACTGCTGCTGCTGACTCATACTGCTGACTGCTGCTGCTGACTCATGCTGCTTCTGACTGCTGCTGCTGACTCATACTGCTGACTGCTGCTGCTGACTCATGCTGCTTCTGACTGCTGCTGCTGACTCATGCTGCTGACTGCTGCTGCCTCATGCTGCTGACTGCTGCTGCCTCATGCTGCTGACTCATGCTGCTGACTGCTGACTCATGCTGCTTCTGACTGCTGACTCATGCTGCTTCTGACTGCTGCTGCTGACTCATGCTGCTGACTGCCGCTGCTGACTCATGCTGCTGACTGCTGCTGACTCATGCTGCTGACTCATGCTGCTGACTGCTGCTGACTCATGCTGCTGACTCATGCTGCTGACTCATGCTGCTTCTGACTGCTGCTGCTGACTCATGCTGCTGACTCATGCTGCTTCTGACTGCTGCTGCTGACTGCCGCTGCTGACTGCCGCTGCTGACTCATGCTGCTGACTCATGCTGCTGACTCATGCTGCTTCTGACTGCTGCTGCTGACTCATACTGCTGACTGCTGCTGACTCATGCTTCTGACTGCTGCTGCTGACTGCTGCTGACTCATGCTGCTGACTGCTGCTGCTTCTGACTGCTGCTGCCTCATGCTGCTGACTGCTGACTCATGCTGCTGACTGCTGCTGCTGACTGCTTGCTGCTGACTGCTGCTGCTGACTCATGCTGCTGACTGCCGCTGCTGCCTCATGCTGCTGCTGACTGCTGCTGCCTCATGCTGCTGCTGACTCATACTGCTGACTGCTGCTGCTGACTGCTGCTGACTCATGCTGCTGACTGCTGCTGCCTCATGCTGCTGACTGCTGCTGCTGACTGCTGCTGACTCATGCTGCTGCTGACTGCTGCTGCTGACTCATGCTGCTGACTGCTGCTGCTGCCTCATGCTGCTGCCTCATGCTGCTGCTGCCTCATGCTGCTGCCTCATGCTGCTGCTGCTGCTGCTGACTGCTGCTGCTGCCTCATGCTGCTGCCTCATGCTGCTGCCTCATGCTGCTGCTGCCTCATGCTGCTGCTGCCTCATGCTGCTGCCTCATGCTGCTGCTGCTGCTGCTGACTGCTGCTGCTGCTGACCTATTCCAATCCTAAAAAACTATTTACATCTTCTCCACCCTCCTGGACCCCCCCAAAGCCCCTTCCCCCTCCTCACTTCTGTCAAGCGACTTTGTTAACCACTTTGAAAAAAAGGTTGATGATATTCGCTCTTCTTCTTCTGACTCCCCTCTCCTCACCGCTGGGTCTCCAGACCCTCCTTCCACCCACACACTGACCTCCTTCCACCCACACACTGACCTCCTTCTCCCCTCTCTCTCCAAGTGAGGTTCCTACCCTCGTTACCTCTGCCCGCCCTACCACCTCTCCTCTGGACCCTATCCCCTCAAACCTCCTTCAGACTATCGCTCCTGATATTCTACCGTTTCTCTCCCACTTCATCAACACTTCTCTAACTTCTGGTCACTTTCCAAACAGTCTCAAGGAGGCGAGAGTAAACCCTCTCCTGAAGAAACCCACTCTCGACCCGTCTGACGTTATGAACTACAGGCCTGTCTCTCTCCTCCCGTTCCTGTCTTTAGACACCTCTCCTGCTCTCTCCA
Organism: Chaenocephalus aceratus; assembly: GCA_023974075.1. Lineage (NCBI taxonomy): Eukaryota > Metazoa > Chordata > Actinopteri > Perciformes > Channichthyidae > Chaenocephalus > Chaenocephalus aceratus. The sequence continues at coordinate 16,031 of JAMFTG010002431.1, forward strand.
TCAGAACCACCTTCTGGATCCGCACCAGTCTGGTTTCAAGGCAGGTCACTCCACAGAAACTGGCCTCCTTGCTGTCTCTGAGGAACTGCACACTGCTAAAGCATCCTCCCTCTCCTCTGTCCTCATCCTGTTGGACCTGTCTGCTGCATTCGACACGGTGAACCATCAGCTCCTCCTTCGCACTCTCCAAGAACTTGGAGTTTCAGGCTCTGCACTTTCCCTCCTCACCTCATACCTCAAAGACGTATCTTCCTGCTGCTGCTGACTCATGCTGCTGACTCATGCTGCTGACTCATGCTGCTGACTCATACTGCTGACTCATGCTGCTGACTCATACTGCTGACTCATACTGCTGACTCATACTGCTGACTGCTGCTGCTGCTGACTGCTGTCTCATGCTGCTGACTCTTGCTGCTGACTCATGCTGCTGTCTCATGCTGCTGCTGACTCATGCTGCTGACTGCTGTCTCATGCTGCTGACTGCTGCTGACTCTTGCTGCTGACTCATGCTGCTGTCTCATGCTGCTGCTGACTCATGCTGCTGACTGCTGTCTCATGCTGCTGACTGCTGCTGTCTCATGCTGCTGACTGCTGCTGACTCTTGCTGCTGACTCATGCTGCTGACTCATGCTGCTGACTGCTGCTGACTCATGTACCTTCTGGTTTGCAGGTGTGTGTTCAGTGTTCAGGTGTATTTGTGTGTACCTGTTGGCCCTCCTCCAGGTGTATGTTCAGGTGTGTGTGTACCTCTTGGCTCTCCTCCAGGTGTGTGTCCAGGTGTGTGTTCAGGTGTGTGTCCAGCCTCTGCAGTTGGTACAGGTGGAACTCCTGCTGCAGCTCCTCTGACTCCTTCAGGTTCTGCAGCATCTGCTGGGGGAACCTGCTGGGGAAGCAGCCTCCGATCTGATCCAGAACCGCCTGCTCCAGCCAGACGGAGCCCCGGGCCAGCAGCCGGTCCCCCAGGTAGTACCTGGTACAACATGTAGAACATGGTGAGGCCGCTAGAACCAGGTTTATCACCAGGTAGGTACCCTGGTTCTGGTTCTGACTGTGATAGTGATGTCATGAGGTATCGGCGCGTCAGAGAGGCATTGTGACCTCAGAGTGTTTACCTGTAGAAGTGCTCGAAGGTGTTGGCGAGCTCCAGTCCGGACAGGAAGTGCAGCGGCTCGAGGAACTGCTGCAGCGTCTGCAGAGACTCAGAGCTGTCCGCCTCCATCAGCTGGTCCATGAACTGGGCGAAGCGCTCGCTCACCTGCACACAGGTGGACTCTGTTAGCCCCGCCTCCTCTACGGTACCTTTAGATCCTTAACTCTAACACAGGTGGACTCTGTTGGCCCCGCCTCCTCTACGGTACCTTTAGATCCTTAACTCTAACACAGATGGACTCTGTTAGCCCCCGCCTCCTCTACGGTACCTTTAGATCCTTAACTCTAACACAGGTGGACTCTGTTAGCCCCGCCTCCTCCACAGGACTCTATTAGCCCCGCCTCCTCCACGGGACTTTGTTTACTTTCTCTTTACCTTACCGTGGGGACTTTTCTACACACCGTGAAGACTTTTCTACCCTGTGGGGACTTTTCTACACCGTGAGGACTTTTCTGAGGATTTTCTACACTGTGAGGACTTTTCTCAGGATTTTCTACACTGTGAGGACTTTTCTGAGGATTTTCTACACTGTGAGGACTTTTCTGAGGATTTTCTACACCGTGAGGACTTTTCTACACTATGAGGACTTTTCTAAACAGTGGGGACTTTTCTGAGGATTTTCTACACTGTGAGGACTTTTCTCAGGATTTTCTACACTGTGAGGACTTTTCTGAGGATTTTCTACACTGTGAGGACTTTTCTGAGGATTTTCTACACTGTGAGGACTTTTCTGAGGATTTTCTACACCGTGAGGACTTTTCTATACTGTGGGGACTTTTCTATACTGTGGGGACTTTTCTACACCGTGAGGACTTTTCTATACTGTGGGGACTTTTCTACACCGTGAGGATTTTCTACACTGTGAGGACTCTACACAGTGAGGACTTTACAACCGTGAGGACTTTTCTACACTGTGAGGACTCTACACAGTGAGGACTTTTCAACACTGTGAGGACTTTTCTACACCGTGAGGACTTTCTACACCGTGAGAACTTTCTTACACTGTGAGGACTTCCTGTAGGCGGTAGGAAGGAAGTAGGAATACTCTGTTACTCTGTCCTGCATGCAAAAGTATTGGCATCTAAATATACTAAAGTACTAAGATGCATAACATGGAAATACTCAAGTGAAGTGCAAGTATCTCAGAATTGTACTTCATTAAAGTACTTGAGTAAAAGTACTCAGTTCCTCCCCACCCCCCTGACCCTGTGAGTGGTGTGAGAGATGAGAGGACTGACGTGCATGGCGGTGAGCACGGAGAGGCTCAGCAGGGCGGAGGAGAACCCGTGTCTCAGAGCCAGGAGGAAGGCAGTCTGCGGGCCGAACAGCTCCTGCATGGCGCTGCGCAGCCGCAGGAAGAGAGAGAGGTAGCGCTGCACAAAGTCAGGGAGGGGGGTGCTGCAGCGGAGGAACACCTGCACCTGGGGATATTTAGATATATCAATATATCATATATAAAACAAATAACTGGAAACAAGCTGCACCTGGGGGGGGGGAGGCAGGGGGATACAAATTAAGAAACTGAGAAACAACATTATTAAATGGATATATATTGATTGTGTGTGTGCTATTTATACACTTGCTTTTTTAATGCTATTTTATTTCTATTTGAGATGTTTACATTTTGGATTGTTTATTTCTAGTCTTTTAATTTGTATTGTGCAATGAATAAAGTACTTCTTCTCTTATCCATTATCTGTAGAGTACCTGCTGCTGTACCACCCCCTGCCAGCAGAGGGGCCACGCCTGCGATGCTGCTGCTGCTCTTCACCCTGGGTTTGGCTGAGGAGGAGGAGGAAGAGGAGGAGGAGGAAGAGGAGGCCGCTGATGTCTCTTTGTTTTTAGCCTCCTTACCGTCTGGAGGAGAGAAGTTCATTCAGAGGATTGAGTTCTGAGAAAAGCTGTGAGACTTAAAGAATGAAAAGTTAAAAATAACAGGAGCAACTTCCTGTCCCGGTGAGGACTTCCTGTCCCGGTTACAGAGTAAACGGTCTTGGCCTCTGAGCGGTTACTTACTCTTCAGTTCTTTGCTGCCGTTCAGACCGTCTGAAAACAGAAAATATTTTTTTAACATCCAGAGGAAACATCAACAGAATCTCACATTTAATCCTGCCAGCAGGGGGCGCTCAGTGTCCAGGTACATCAACTCTAACCTGTCTCTGTTCTACTTTAACTTCTGTTTCAGAGACTTTGAATGAGACTATAACCACGAGGGGTGATTTGATAAACCCTGTAACCCGGGCCACTCACTGGTTCTGACCGGGTGATTTGATAAACCCTGTAACCCGGGTCACTGGTTCTGATGGGGTGATTTGATAAACCCTGTAACCCGGTCCACTCACTGGTTCTGACCGGGTGATTTGATAAACCCTGTAACCCGGTCCACTCACTGGTTCTGACCGGGTGATTTGATAAACCCTGTAACCCGGGTCACTGGTTCTGACCGGGTGATTTGATAACCCTGTAACCCGGTCCACTCACTGGTTCTGACGGGGTGATTTGATAAACCCTGTAACCCGGGTCACTGGTTCTGACCGGGTGATTTGATAAACCCCGTAACCCGGTCCACTCACTGGTTCTGACTGGGTGATTTGATAAACCCTGTAACCCGGTCCACTCACTGGTTCTGACTGGGTGATTTGATAAACCCTGTAACCCGGTCCACTCACTGGTTCTGACCGGGTGATTTGATAAACCCCGTAACCCGGTCCACTCACTGGTTCTGACTGGGTGATTTGATAAACCCTGTAACCCGGTCCACTCACTGGTTCTGACCGGGTGATTTGATAAACCCTGTAACCCGGGTCACTGGTTCTGACG
>JAMFTG010002431.1:25000-37176 GCA_023974075.1 Chaenocephalus aceratus
ACAGTAGTACAGTGAGTATTTCTCAGTAGTATTTGAACAGTAGTATAGTGAGTATTTCTCAGTAGTATTTGAACAGTAGTACAGTGAGTATTTCTCAGTAGTATTTGAACAGTAGTATAGTGAGTATTTCTCAGTAGTATTTGAACAGTAGTATAGTGAGTATTACTCAGTAGTAGAGTGAGTATTACTCAGTAGTATTTCTCAGTAGTAGAGTGAGTATTTCTCAGTAGTATTTGAACAGTAGTATAGTGAGTATTACTCAGTAGTATTTGAACAATAGTAGAGTGAGTATTTCTCAGTAGTAGAGTGAGTATTTCTCAGTAGTAGAGTGAGTATTACTCAGTAGTATTTCTCAGTAGTAGAGTGAGTATTTCTCAGTAGTAGAGTGAGTATTTGAACAGTAGTAGAGTGAGTATTTGAACAGTAGTATAGTGAGTATTACTCAGTAGTATTTGAACAGTAGTATAGTGAGTATTTCTCAGTAGTATTTGAACAGTAGTATAGTGAGTATTTCTCAGTAGTATTTGAACAGTAGTATCGTGAGTATTTCTCAGTAGTAGAGTGAGTATTTCTCAGTAGTAGAGTGAGTATTTGAACAGTAGTAGAGTGAGTATTTCTCAGTAGTATTTGAACAGTAGTAGAGTGAGTATTTCTCAGTAGTATTTGAACAGTAGTACAGTGAGTATTTCTCAGTAGTATTTGAACAGTAGTATAGTGAGTATTTCGCAGTAGTATTTGAACAGTAGTATAGTGAGTATTACTCAGTAGTAGAGTGAGTATTACTCAGTAGTATTTCTCAGTAGTAGAGTGAGTATTTCTCAGTAGTATTTGAACAGTAGTAGAGTGAGTATTTCTCAGTAGTATTTGAACAGTAGTATAGTGAGTATTTCTCAGTAGTATTTGAACAGTAGTAGAGTCAGTATTTCTCAGTAGTATAGTGAGTATTTCTCAGTAGTATTTGAACAGTAGTACAGTGAGTATTTCTCAGTAGTATTTGAACAGTAGTATAGTGAGTATTTCTCAGTAGTATTTGAACAGTAGTACAGTGAGTATTTCTCAGTAGTATTTGAACAGTAGTATAGTGAGTATTTCTCAGTAGTATTTGAACAGTAGTATAGTGAGTATTACTCAGTAGTAGAGTGAGTATTACTCAGTAGTATTTCTCAGTAGTAGAGTGAGTATTTCTCAGTAGTATTTGAACAGTAGTATAGTGAGTATTACTCAGTAGTATTTGAACAATAGTAGAGTGAGTATTTCTCAGTAGTAGAGTGAGTATTTCTCAGTAGTAGAGTGAGTATTACTCAGTAGTATTTCTCAGTAGTAGAGTGAGTATTTCTCAGTAGTAGAGTGAGTATTTGAACAGTAGTAGAGTGAGTATTTGAACAGTAGTATAGTGAGTATTACTCAGTAGTATTTGAACAGTAGTATAGTGAGTATTTCTCAGTAGTATTTGAACAGTAGTATAGTGAGTATTTCTCAGTAGTATTTGAACAGTAGTATCGTGAGTATTTCTCAGTAGTAGAGTGAGTATTTCTCAGTAGTAGAGTGAGTATTTGAACAGTAGTAGAGTGAGTATTTCTCAGTAGTATTTGAACAGTAGTAGAGTGAGTATTTCTCAGTAGTATTTGAACAGTAGTAGAGTGAGTATTTCTCAGTAGTATTTGAACAGTAGTAGAGTGAGTATTTCTCAGTAGTATTGAACAGTAGTAGAGTGAGTATTTCTCAGTAGTATCGTGAGTATTTCTCAGTAGTATTTGAACAGTAGTATCGTGAGTATTTCTCAGTAGTAGAGTGAGTATTTCTCAGTAGTAGAGTGAGTATTTGAACAGTAGTAGAGTGAGTATTTCTCAGTAGTATTTGAACAGTAGTAGAGTGAGTATTTCTCAGTAGTATTTGAACAGTAGTAGAGTGAGTATTTCTCAGTAGTATTTGAACAGTAGTAGAGTGAGTATTTCTCAGTAGTATTTGAACAGTAGTAGAGTGAGTATTTCTCAGTAGTATCGTGAGTATTTCTCAGTAGTAGAGTGAGTATTTCTCAGTAGTATAGTGAGTATTTCTCAGTAGTAGAGTGAGTATTACTTGTGGAAGAGCCGGAGCAGCGCGCCCCGCTCCTCCCTCACTTCCTGGCTCCAGCTGTTGGCCTTGGTGCTGTAGAACAGGAAGGTCCGGCAGCACAGCTGCTCCTTGAACACGGGCCAGAAGGTGGGCTTCGGACCCAGAAACCTCGAAGCTGTGGACCCGGGTGTCGATGCCTCCCTGGGGGGGGGGGGGGGGGGGGGGGGGGGGGGGGGGGGGGGGATAGTAAACATACTATTAATAATACAGTTCTTGGTAAACACAACGCAGACTCCATGCATGCTGTTTACTTGTATGTGTGCACCACGACACCAAGTCAAACCCCTCCTGGGGGTGAACCCGCCTGGGGGTGAACCCTCCTGGGGGGTGAACCCGCCTGGGGGGGTGAACCCGCCTGGGGGTAAACCCACCTGGGGGGGTGAACCCACCTGGGGGTGAACCCGCCTGGGGGTGAACCCAGCTGGGGGTGTGAACCCACCTGGGGGTGTGAACCCGCCTGGGGGTGAACCCGCCTGGGGGTGAACCCGCCTGGGGGTGAACCCGCCTGGGGGTGAACCCGCCTGGGGTGTGAACCCGCCTGGGGGTGAACCCGCCTGGGGGTGTGAACCCGCCTGGGGGTGTGAACCCGCCTGGGGTGTGAACCCACCTGGGGGTGAACCCGCCTGGGGGTGAACCCGCCTGGGGGTGAACCCGCCTGGGGGTAAACCCGCCTGGGGGTGTGAACCCGCCTGGGGGTGAACCCACCTGGGGGTGAACCCGCCTGGGGGTGAACCCGCCTGGGGGGGTAAACCCGCCTGGGGGGGTGAACCCACCTGGGGGGGTGAACCCACCTGGGGGGGTGAACCCGCCTGGGGGTGAACCCGCCTGGGGGTGAACCCACCTGGGGGTGAACCCGCCTGGGGGTGAACCCGCCTGGGGGTGAACCCACCTGGGGGTGAACCCGCCTGGGGGTGAACCCGCCTGGGGGTGAACCTGGTTCTGGAGCTACTTGGAGAATGTCAGAAAAACTGAACTAAAATGTCCATCAAGTTAAAACCGTTCACACGCTTTGATGCATGAGAGCAGAGGGGGGTCTACAGAGGGGCTCTGACCTGCTGACACCTCTTCACACGGATCTGGATGATGGGCCAGAACCGGGTCAGGTTCTCCAGCAGAACCACCCGACTGGCTGAAGGGGTCACGTTCACCTGGGGGGGCACATACAGGGTTTAGGGGGGGGCACATACAGGGTTTATGGGGGGGGCACATACAGGGTTTATGGGGGGGGGCACATACAGGGTTTATGGGGGGGGGGCACATACAGGGTTTAGGGGGGGGCACATACAGGGTTTATGGGGGGGGGCACATACAGGGTTTAGGGGGGCACATACAGGGTTTATGGGGGGGGGGCACATACAGGGTTTATGGGGGGGGGCACATACAGGGTTTATGGGGGGGGCACATACAGGGTTTATGGGGGGGGCACATACAGGGTTTAGGGGGGCACATACAGGGTTTATGGGGGGGGGCACATACAGGGTTTATGGGGGGGGGCACATACAGGGTTTAGGGGGGGGCACATACAGGGTTTAGGGGGGGCACATACAGGGTTTAGGGGGGGCACATACAGGGTTTATGGGGGGGGGGGCACATACAGGGTTTAGGGGGGGGCACATACAGGGTTTAGGGGGGCACATACAGGGTTTAGGGGGGCACATACAGGGTTTATGGGGGGGGGGCACATACAGGGTTTATGGGGGGGGGCACATACAGGGTTTATGGGGGGGGCACATACAGGGTTTATGGGGGGGGCACATACAGGGTTTTAGGGGGGCACATACAGGGTTTATGGGGGGGGGCACATACAGGGTTTATGGGGGGGGGCACATACAGGGTTTAGGGGGGGGCACATACAGGGTTTAGGGGGGGCACATACAGGGTTTAGGGGGGGCACATACAGGGTTTATGGGGGGGGGGCACATACAGGGTTTAGGGGGGGGCACATACAGGGTTTAGGGGGGCACATACAGGGTTTAGGGGGGGCACATACAGGGTTTAGGGGGGGCACATACAGGGTTTAGGGGGGGGGCAATACAGGGTTTAGGGGGGGCACATACAGGGTTCAGGGGGGGGCACATACAGGGTTTAGGGGGGGCACATACAGGGTTTAGGGGGGGCACATACAGGGTTCAGGGGGGGCACATACAGGGTTTAGGGGGGGCACATACAGGGTTTAGGGGGGGCACATACAGGGTTTAGGGGGGGCACATACAGGGTTTAGGGGGGGCACATACAGGGTAGATTCTTCAACAGGGACAGACTAACCCAGCTGTTTCAGAGTCACCTAAAGACATCGACCCTGTAGGTCCAGTACTGGACCCACAGGGTCTAGTACTGGACCTACAGAACAGCTGATATGTATACAGCAACAGGACATGGGTATCCCTCAGTCCTTCAGACTCACGGTGTTGAGCTCGGTGCTGATGCTGGTGGGCTCGTCCCCCCCCAGGACCAGGACCCGGGCCGGCATGTAGCTCGAGTCCTCGCTGGCCACGTGGACCGCCAGCTGTCTGAACACACAAACAGCTGAGTCATGCTTTGAGGTGTTCAGGTGGTGTACCCCTCAGTACCTGATCAGAACCCCTCAGTACCCGATCAGAACCCCTCAGTACCCGATCAGAACCCCTCAGTACCCGATCAGAACCCCTCAGTACCCGATCAGAACCCCTCAGCACCTGATCAGAACCCCTCAGCACCTGATCAGAACCCCTCAGCACCTGATCAGAACACCTCATAACCTGATCAGAACCCCTCAGTACCTAATCAGAACCCCTCAGTACCTGATCAGAACCCCTCAGTACCCGATCAGAACCCCTCAGTACCCGATCAGAACCCCTCAGCACCTGATCAGAACCCCTCAGTACCCGATCAGAACCCCTCAGTACCCGATCAGAACCCCTCAGTACCCGATCAGAACCCCTCAGTACCTGATCAGAACCCCTTTGTGCATGTAGATGTTGATGAAGTGCGACCCGGTGCAGCCGTTGGACTCCCAGTAGGTTTTGGGGTTCTTGTCGGTGAGCTTGTTAGCTCGATGGTGATTGGACGAGACCTCCACCTTCTCCCAGCACTTATCCTCCTTCAGCTCCACGCTGGAGCCTGGACACATCATCGCCATGGAAACATAGAGTTAATATATAATAACAGCATGTGTGTGTGTATATGTGATCACAGCATGTGTGTACTAAGGGATGACGAGACGGACCTTGGCAGAGGTTCCTGAGGAACACGTCGAAGAAGGGGATGTTGATTGGCTGATGGCTGCGGCGGTGCTCCTCTATCTGGCCCAGCACCATCTGACAGGGGACAGGGTTTGGACTTATTGGCACTTCAAGGTTCTTTACTTAGCCATAGGAACAGAGCTACAGTGGAGTGAAGCCATGGAACCTTGAGTCACGGGCTCCTCCAACAGAGCAGCACGAAGCACAGATAATCAGAACAAGATATGAAATATGAAATAAAGGAGAAAGTAGTGTTAGAGTGAAGAGGTGCAGTCAGTCTCTCTGCAGCCCCTCCTCTCCTCAGCGTATCAGAGCTGGTGGTACTGCTCTGAAGTGGTCGAGTGTGTACTTGTATGCTGTTGAGCTGAGCTGCACGTTGCTCTGGAGCTTTAAGTGCTCTATAAATGAAGCTGGATATCAAGTTATTAAATAGGATATTCAGGAGAATAGATCAATCATTTAAATCATGTTGAAGCAGCAGCCAGATGAATGTTGTCTCAACAGTGCAGGTCTCAGCAGTCTTATGGCCTGTGGGGCCAAAGGGTCCCGAGTCTGGTGGTCTTAGTCCGGATGCTGCGGTAGCGCCTGAAGTAAAGCGTCCGTGTTCATCCCCCCTGGAGGGCAGTATCTTTGAGGGGGGGTACTGGTCTAGAGGTCTCTGAGGACTGGTCCTGGTCTAGAGGTCTCTGAGGACTGGTCTAGAGGTCTGTGAGGGGGGGTACTGGTCTAGAGGTCTGTGAAGACTGGTCCTGGTCTGGAGGTCTCTGAGGACTGGTACTGGTCTAGAGGTATCTGAGGACTGGTCCTGGTCTAGAGGTCTCTGAGGACTGGTCTAGAGGTCTCTGAGGACTGGTACTGGTCTAGAGGTCTCTGAGGACTGGTCCTGGTCTAGAGGTCTCTGAGGACTGGTCTAAAGGTCTGTGAGGGGGGTACTGGTCTAGAGGTCTCTGAGGACTGGTACTGGTCTAGAGGTATCTGAGGGGGGGTACTGGTCTAGAGGTCTTGAGGACTGGTACTGGTCTAGAGGTCTTGAGGACTGGTACTGGTCTAGAGGTCTCTGAGGACTGGTACTGGTCTAGAGGTCTCTGAGGACTGGTCTAGAGGTCTGTGAGGGAGGTACTGGTCTAGAGGTCTCTGAGGACTGGTACTGGTCTAGAGGTATCTGAGGGGGGGTACTGGTCTAGAGGTCTTGAGGACTGGTACTGGTCTAGAGGTCTTGAGGACTGGTACTGGTCTAGAGGTCTCTGAGGACTGGTCCTGGTCTAGAGGTCTCTGAGGACTGGTCTAGAGGTCTGTGAGGGAGGTACTGGTCTAGAGGTCTCTGAGGACTGGTACTGGTCTGGAGGTCTTGAGGACTGGTACTGGTCTAGAGGTCTTGAGGACTGGTACTGGTCTAGAGGTCTCTGAGGACTGGTACTGGTCTAGAGGTCTCTGAGAACTGGTCCTGGTCTAGAGGTCTCTGAGGACTGGTCTAGAGGTCTGTGAGGGGGGGTACTGGTCTAGAGGTCTGTGAGGGGGGGTACTGGTCTAGAGGTCTCTGAGGACTGGTACTGGTCTAGAGGTATCTGAGGACTGGTCCTGGTCTAGAGGTCTCTGAGGACTGGTCTAGAGGTCTCTGAGGACTGGTCCTGGTCTGGAGGTCTCTGAGGACTGGTCTAGAGGTCTGTGAGGGAGGTACTGGTCTAGAGGTCTCTGAGGACTGGTACTGGTCTAGAGGTATCTGAGGGGGGGTACTGGTCTAGAGGTCTTGAGGACTGGTACTGGTCTAGAGGTCTTGAGGACTGGTACTGGTCTAGAGGTCTCTGAGGACTGGTACTGGTCTAGAGGTCTCTGAGGACTGGTCTAGAGGTCTGTGAGGGAGGTACTGTCTAGAGGTCTCTGAGGACTGGTACTGGTCTAGAGGTATCTGAGGGGGGGTACTGGTCTAGAGGTATCTGAGGGGGGGTACTGGTCTAGAGGTCTTGAGGACTGGTACTGGTCTAGAGGTCTTGAGGACTGGTACTGGTCTAGAGGTCTCTGAGGACTGGTCCTGGTCTAGAGGTCTCTGAGGACTGGTCTAGAGGTCTGTGAGGGAGGTACTGGTCTAGAGGTCTCTGAGGACTGGTACTGGTCTGGAGGTCTTGAGGACTGGTACTGGTCTAGAGGTCTTGAGGACTGGTACTGGTCTAGAGGTCTCTGAGGACTGGTACTGGTCTAGAGGTCTCTGAGAACTGGTCCTGGTCTAGAGGTCTCTGAGGACTGGTCTAGAGGTCTGTGAGGGGGGGTACTGGTCTAGAGGTCTGTGAGGGGGGTACTGGTCTAGGGTACTGGTCTAGAGGTCTCTGAGGACTGGTACTGGTCTAGAGGTCTCTGAGGACTGGTCCTGGTCTAGAGGTCTCTGAGGACTGGTCCTGGTCTAGAGGACTGGTCCTGCTCTAGAGGTCTGTGAGGAGGGGTACTGGTCTAGAGGTCTTGAGGACTGGTACTGGTCTAGAGGTCTTGAGGACTGGTCTAGAGGTCTGTGAGGACTGGTCCTGGTCTAGAGGTCTCGGAGGACTGGTCCTGCTCTAGAGGTCTCTGAGGGGGGTACTGGTCTAGATGTCTTGAGGACTGGTCCTGGTCTAGAGGTCTCTGAGGGGGGTACTGGTCTAGAGGTCTCTGAGGACTGGTCCTGGTCTAGAGGTCTCTGAGTACTGGTACTGGTCTAGAGGTCTGTGAGGAGGGGTACTGGTCTAGAGGTCTGTGAGGAGGGGTACTGGTCTAGAGGTCTTGAGGACTGGTCCTGGTCTAGAGGTCTCTGAGTACTGGTACTGGTCTAGAGGTCTTGAGGACTGGTACTGGTCTAGAGGTCTTGAGGACTGGTACTGGTCTAGAGGTCTGTGAGGAGGGGTACTGGTCTAGAGGTCTTGAGGACTGGTACTGGTCTAGAGGTCTGTGAGGAGGGGTACTGGTCTAGAGGTCTCTGAGGACTGGTACTGGTCTAGAGGTCTGTGAGGGGGGTACTGGTCTAGAGGTCTCCGAGGACTGGTACTGGTCTAGAGGTCTGTGAGGAGGGGTACTGGTCTAGAGGTCTTGAGGACTGGTACTGGTCTAGAGGTCTCTGAGGACTGGTACTGGTCTAGAGGTCTTGAGGACTGGTACTGGTCTAGAGGTCTTGAGGACTGGTACTGGTCTAGAGGTCTCTGAGGACTGGTCCTGCTCTAGAGGTCTCTGAGGACTGGTCTAGAGGTCTCTGAGGACTGGTACTGGTCTAGAGGTCTGTGAGGAGGGGTACTGGTCTAGAGGTCTTGAGGACTGGTCCTGGTCTAGAGGTCTGAGGGTACCTGGATGCAGCCTGCCAGCACGCTGGTGGTCATCTTCTTGTACAGGCAGGCGTACTTCTCGCAGTCGGTGAGCAGCTCCCTCAGCTCGGACACCAGCAGCAGGTTGGAGCTGTGCTTCTCCAGAGCTTTGAGCAGAGCCTCCTTGGTGCCCAGGCGACACATCACCACGGCATAGTCCTTGTTCAGGGAGGCCAGCCGGAACAGGAAGCGGATGAACTGCTGCACCACCTGACAGCCAATCACAGCAGGGTACAGTCAGAGGATGAACTGCTGCACCACCTGACAGCCAATCACAGCAGGGTACAGTCAGCGGATAAACTGCTGCACCACCTGACAGCCAATCACAGCAGGCTACAGTCAGCGGATGAACTGCTGCACCACCTGACAGCCAATCACAGCAGGGTACAGTCAGAGGATGAACTGCTGCACCACCTGACAGCCAATCACAGCAGGGTACAGTCAGAGGATGAACTGCTGCACCACCTGACAGCCAATCACAGCAGGGTACAGTCAGAGGATGAACTGCTGCACCACCTGACAGCCAATCACAGCAGGGTACAGTGAGCGGGGCAGAATGGTATTTTCTCAGATTTTCTACTTTTCTCAAAATGTTCTACTTTTTCAGAATTTTTTATTGATATTCTGTTTAGGACTCTGATCGCTGTGATTGTCTGACTGGAACAAAGCTCTTGAACGTGTCCTCCTCCTCCTCCTCCTCCTCCTCCTCCTCCTCCTTCTCCTCCTCCTTCTCCTCCTCCTCCTCCTCCTCCTCCTCCTCCTCACCTCCCTGTCACTGATGAAGCAGCTGATGGAGGAGAGGCAGGGCTCGATGCTCTCGTGCCACGGCAGCTCGTCCTCCTGGTAGCTGTCCAGGAACTTGTTGAGGATCCTGCAGGAAACACACACTTTATATCTCTCACACACACACTTTATATCTCTCACACACACACTTTACTCAGAGAGAGAATATCTCTCACACACACTTTACTCGGAGAGAATAGCACACACACACACACCATGTATACATCACTTCAGGGGGCATTACATTGACTTACATGCATTTCCTGGAGACTTACCCTAACCAAGTCTTCACCCTACAATTAATGAACCCCCTTATGGGGACCTCCAATGTGTCCCCATAAGGGAGGCGAGTCCCCACACGTGATTGTGTAAACAGATTTAGGTCCCCACAAGTATAGTAATGCTAGGACACACACACACACACACACGCACACACACAGTGCATCTTCACTGGTCTCACGATTCGATTACGATTATCCTGTCAACGATTCCATTCATTTAGATATCCCGATGCATCACGGTTCATACCAATGCGTTGCATCCTCTATATTACTGCCCATGGCTTACTTTGCATACATGCAGTAAATACATAAGAACTCTCTTTTTATTATTTAGAAAGTGCTTCAGAAATCAATAACATAAATGTCTTACATTAATTTATAAACCTAAATGAACTGTATCGGTCTAGCCTCCTATATCCGTGTGTGAAGTGGTTCCATCCTCAAAAACAAAAAAATAACCCTTCTGCGGTCGAGCTGCGGCTTCGAGCCACGGCCTTCTGTTAAAGGCACTCTGATGGCGCGTTTCCATGGCAGCGGGTCGCTCGCTTTAAGCGTGCCGAGCCGTGCGGGGCCCGTTTTTGGTTGCGTTTCCACTTGGCCTAGTTTTGGCCCGGGCTACTTTTTCACCTTTTTCTGGCCCGACTAAATCGTGGTTCTAGAGCCAGGAACAACCGGGCTGAGTCGGGCTGAGCATGCTAAACTAGAGAGAGAATCGCTGGCAAGGGGCTACAACTACAACAAGATGAACAAATCTGACCGTCATTTAATTGTAATACACGTTTCTAAATGATGCCGAAGTAACAACACACTGATACCGGTTAGTAAACACCATGAATTGATGCTTTGAGTCTGCAGACAGACAAAACAAACAAAACAAACAAAACAAAAACAATGCACGTGCCTTGTTTGCTCCCGTCGACAGACTAACTAACCCCCCAGTGTCAGGAGCCTCTGAACTTCTATCCACCAGGGCGTGCAATGACTTTGCCTTCTTCACTGACAACATTCAGAACATCAGACGAGCAGTCAGTGCCTCTGCATCAGGAACAGCACATGTGTTGTCTCTGTGTCCACTTAACATCAATTCAGACACCATGACACAGTTCCATCAGATTAATGATAAAAACCTAGAGGACATTATTCATCTTCTGAAGTCCTCCTCCTGCTGCCTTGATATTATTCCAACAGGGTTTCTCAAAGATGTTTTTCCTTGCATGGCCTCAGATCTACTTCATATAGTAAACACATCTCTTCACTCAGGTGTTTTTCCACAGGCCCTGAAAACTGCAGTCATTAAACCGCTCTTAAAAAAGAATAATCTAGATGCTTCAGTAATGAACAATTACAGGCCCATATCAAACCTGCCATTTCTAGGTAAGATCATTGAAAAAGTCGTTTTTCAACAGTTGAGTAATTTTTTACATTTAAATATCTGTTTGGATGTGTTCCAGTCAGGCTTTCGTCCAAACCACAGCACTGAGACTGCTCTTGTAAAGGTCTTTAATGACATCCACTTAAACACAGACAGTGGCAGAACTTCAGTGTTAGTATTATTAGATCTCAGTGCTGCGTTTGACACTGTTGACCACAGCATATTACTAGGACCGACTGGAGAACTGGGTGGGACTTTCGGAAACAGTTCTAAATTGGTTTGAATCCTACTTAAAGGACATAAACAACTTTGTTTCTATCGGTAAATACACATCTGACAAATATGACATGTGGGGTTCCTCAAGGCTCCATCCTGGGGCCTCTTCTCTTTAACATCTACATACACACACACTTTACTCTCAGAGAGAAAACACTTATTCCTAAAAATTGGATATTAAGAGGTATATTTTTTAGTGTTTCACAATTGTGCCTTGTAACACACACACACACACACACACACACACACACACACACACACACACACACACACCACACACACACACACACACACACACACACACACACACACACACACACACACACACACACACACACACACACACACACACACACACACACACACACACACACACACACACACACACACACACACACACACACACACCACAACACACACACACACACACACCACACACACACACACACACACACACACACCTGAGTATGAGAGCTGAGCCGCCCGGTCCGCTCGGTGCTGATCCAGCAGACGAACCAGATCCTGATAGGTGTCCCGACTGTGAGCCACCTGAACAGGACCATTATGTATTAGTACTGATATATATATATATATATATCAGTATATATATATATATATATATATATATATATATACTGATATCTGATATATAGCATGAATACTGATATCTTTACCCCCTGATGTGTAATAATGTGTGTGTGGTTTGTTGTGTAATAATGTGTGTGTGTATGTTGTGTAATATGTGTGTGTGTATGTTGTGTAATCAATGTGTGTGTGTGTGTGTGTGATGTGTAATAATGTGTGTGTG
>JAMFTG010002432.1:0-2500 GCA_023974075.1 Chaenocephalus aceratus
TACCCCGGATTTAGTGTCTGAAAGTCGGGGAAGATTACTTTAAACACAGGGTACACATGGCTGTATTACCCATTAATTAGTGTGTGAAAGCTGGGTAACTTTGATGGGAATTTAAGGGAGATATGGCCATTTCATCCACACCTCACGACTCCCATCAAAAGTGATGAAATGTACAGGAATCTGTACATTTCATCCACATTTGACGACCCGAGCAGGGTGACTTTGTTACCCAGGAATAAGTGTATGAAAGTCGGGGAAGATTACTTTAAACACAGGGTACACATGGCTGTATTACCCAGCAATTAGTGTGTGTGAAAGATGGGTACGTTTGCTGTGAATTTAAGGGAGATATGGCCCTTTCAAACAGGGAGATGTACACGGCTTTATTACCCCGGATTTAGTGTCTGAAAGTCGGGGAAGATTACTTTAAACACAGGGTACACATGGCTGTATTACCCATTAATTAGTGTGTGAAAGCTGGGTAACTTTGATGGGAATTTAAGGGAGATATGGCCCTTTCAAGAACGATTTGAAACCGTTTGAAATGACTGGCGGGTGCTGATGGAAAGCAGGCGGAAATACATTGATTGTTTACCCATGAAAAGGTGTTTAAAAGGCGGGTAAAGTGTCCCTGCAGCTCCTCCATGACGGTAATAATGATTAGAAATCATTTACAGGGAAGAAAGCTGTTTTTAAAAGTGAAAAAAACGATTTGAAACCGTTTGAAATGACTGGCGGGTGCTGATGGAAAGCAGGCGGAAATACATTGATTGTTTACCCATGAAAAGGTGTTTAAAAGGCGGGTAAAGTGTCCCTGCAGCTCCTCCATGACGGTAATAATGATTAGAAATCATTTACAGGGCAGAAAGCTGTTTTTAAAAGTGAAAAAAACGATTTGAAACCGTTTGAAATGACTGGCGGGTGCTGATGGAAAGCAGGCGGAAATACATTGATTATTTACCCAGCAAAAGGTGTTTAAAAGGCGGGTAAAGTGTTACTGCAGCCCCTAAGTGCCTGATTGTTTCAGAGACCCATAGCCGTGACACAGTGAACCATTTACATCCAAAAGTATCCATTTAAAAGTCATTTTTGTAGGGGGAAAAGGGTGCAGAGAGAAGCCTGAAAATGCCTCTCCAGGACCCCGGAGAGCTCGCAGGTGCTGGAGAGGGGGAGACAGGCTCACAGGCAGGCCCGGGGACCCCTGCAGAACCCACAGCTGCTGGGTATCGACAAGGCGGTTTGGCAGTCCGCCTTTCAGCACCCAAACTCGGCCCTGAGACAGCCAGTCAGCCCCCCTCAGCTACTAGGAGCCGATATCCCTCCAAACTCTTTGCTTACGGCCATACCACTCTGAGCACGCCCGATCTCGTCCGATCTCGGAAGCTAAGCAGAGTCGGGCCGGGTCAGTACTTGGATGGGAGACCGCCTGGGAATACCCGGTGCTGTAAGCTTTTTGTTGTTAAATACAGGCACATCCGTGGTGATAAGACAATATTTATAACCGAAAATAGCATGCTACACGTGGGTAGATTAGTTGCAAAGGTCGGGTGGTCTGTTTTAAGTCAGTTTGAAATTAAAATGGGTCATTCAGAAACTGCTATGTCTGAATAAATAGCACTTTCTGAACACATGTCAAACAGACATTCCTATTAAAAGTTATCAATTAGTAGCACGATCGGACACGAGCACTCTGTTTATTTCACACTGCAAGGAGACCGAGCTTGAAAAGCACCTCTCTGTGGCCGCTCCAAGACCCCCAAAACACGGACTAAGGAGCTCCAGGATCCCTCCCTGCCTTGAGCAAACAGGCTAGTTCACACTTCCATTACGTACACCGACAAAGCCACCTCTTCGGGGCCGCTCCAAGACCCCCAAAACACGGACGCAGCAGCCCCAGCATCTCTCCCTGACATGAGCAAACAGGTTATTTCAGACTTCCATGAAATACACCGGGGGAAAGGACCTCTCTGTGGCCGCTCCAAGACCCCCAAAACACGGACTAAGGAGCTCCAGTATCTCTCCCTGACATGCGTACTTCCAGAACCTCGCACAACCTTGGGTCCCCGGGCCCCCGAACTTAAGCACTCCCCCACGGACTAAACCAAGATGATCACACCCTCAAGAATCTCGTGCCCCTGGGAATCTTAAAGGGGGGGTGTATTTTGCGGTGCTTTACCGTCCGCCCATCGGCACCCATAGTCGGCCTTCTTGACAGCAGCACCACCCACCCTTCAGTGGAGGATTTCTCTCGTGCCCCTGGCAACACTTAAAGGGGGTCTACTTTGCGGTGCTTTACCGTCCGCCCATGGGCACCCATAGTCGGCCTTCTTGACAGCAGCACCACCCACCCTTCAGTGGAGGATTTCTCTCGTGCCCCTGGCAACACTTAAAGGGGGTCTACTTTGCGGTGCTTTACCGTCCGCCCATGGGCACCCATAGTCGGCCTTCTTGACAGCAGCACCACCCACCCTTCAGTGGAGGATTTCTCTCGTGCCCCTGG
>JAMFTG010002432.1:12500-20000 GCA_023974075.1 Chaenocephalus aceratus
TTTTTTTGCTTTCCACGGGTGGGGACGCATGGCAGGCCGCCTATGAGCTTCCAAATTCGGCCTGGAACCTCCGGGAATTATGGGTTAAGCTCCATATACTGACGACTCCCATTAAAAATGCATGAAATGTACAGGAATCTGTCCATTTCAATCACATTTGATGACCGGTCCAGGGTGACTTTGTTACCCAGGAATTAGTGTCTGAAAGCTGGGTAAGATTACTTTAAATGCAGGGTACACATGGCTGCATTACCCAGCAATTAGTGTGTGAAAGATGGGTAAGTTTGATGTGAATTTAAGCAAGATATGGCCATTTCATCCACCCCATTAAAAATGCATGAAATGTACAGGAATCTGTCCATTTCAATCACATTTGATGACCGGTCCAGGGTGACTATGTTACCCAGGAATTAGTGTCTTAAAGCTGGGTAAGATTACTTTAAATGCAGGGTACACATGGCTGCATTACCCAGCAATTAGTGTGTGAAAGATGGGTAAGTTTGATGTGAATTTAAGCAAGATATGGCCATTTCATCCACCCCATTAAAAATGCATGAAATGTACAGGAATCTGTCCATTTCAATCACATTTGATGACCGGTCCAGGGTGACTATGTTACCCAGGAATTAGTGTATTAAAGCTGGGTAAGATTACTTTAAATGCAGGGTACACATGGCTGCATTACCCAGCAATTAGTGTGTGAAAGATGGGTAAGTGTGATGTGAATTTAAGCAAGATATGGCCATTTCATCCACCCCATTAAAAATGCATGAAATGTACAGGAATCTGTCCATTTCAATCACATTTGATGACCGGTCCAGGGTGACTATGTTACCCAGGAATTAGTGTCTTAAAGCTGGGTAAGATTACTTTAAATGCAGGGTACACATGGCTGCATTACCCAGCAATTAGTGTGTGAAAGATGGGTAAGTTTGATGTGAATTTAAGCAAGATATGGCCATTTCATCCACCCCATTAAAAATGCATGAAATGTACAGGAATCTGTCCATTTCAATCACATTTGATGACCGGTCCAGGGTGACTATGTTACCCAGGAATTAGTGTATTAAAGCTGGGTAAGATTACTTTAAATGCAGGGTACACATGGCTGCATTACCCAGCAATTAGTGTGTGAAAGATGGGTAAGTGTGATGTGAATTTAAGCAAGATATGGCCATTTCATCCACCCCATTAAAAATGCATGAAATGTACAGGAATCTGTCCATTTCAATCACATTTGATGACCGGTCCAGGGTGACTATGTTACCCAGGAATTAGTGTATTAAAGCTGGGTAAGATTACTTTAAATGCAGGGTACACATGGCTGCATTACCCAGCAATTAGTGTGTGAAAGATGGGTAAGTGTGATGTGAATTTAAGCAAGATATGGCCATTTCATCCACCCCATTAAAAATGCATGAAATGTACAGGAATCTGTCCATTTCAATCACATTTGATGACCGGTCCAGGGTGACTATGTTACCCAGGAATTAGTGTCTTAAAGCTGGGTAAGATTACTTTAAATGCAGGGTACACATGGCTGCATTACCCAGCAATTAGTGTGTGAAAGATGGGTAAGTTTGATGTGAATTTAAGCAAGATATGGCCATTTCATCCACCCCATTAAAAATGCATGAAATGTACAGGAATCTGTCCATTTCAATCACATTTGATGACCGGTCCAGGGTGACTATGTTACCCAGGAATTAGTGTCTTAAAGCTGGGTAAGATTACTTTAAATGCAGGGTACACATGGCTGCATTACCCAGCAATTAGTGTGTGAAAGATGGGTAAGTGTGATGTGAATTTAAGTAAGATATGGCCATTTCATCCACCCCATTAAAAATGCATGAAATGTACAGGAATCTGTCCATTTCAATCACATTTGATGACCGGTCCAGGGTGACTATGTTACCCAGGAATTAGTGTATTAAAGCTGGGTAAGATTACTTTAAATGCAGGGTACACATGGCTGCATTACCCAGCAATTAGTGTGTGAAAGATGGGTAAGTGTGATGTGAATTTAAGCAAGATATGGCCATTTCATCCACCCCATTAAAAATGCATGAAATGTACAGGAATCTGTCCATTTCAATCACATTTGATGACCGGTCCAGGGTGACTATGTTACCCAGGAATTAGTGTCTTAAAGCTGGGTAAGATTACTTTAAATGCAGGGTACACATGGCTGCATTACCCAGCAATTAGTGTGTGAAAGATGGGTAAGTGTGATGTGAATTTAAGCAAGATATGGCCATTTCATCCACCCCATTAAAAATGCATGAAATGTACAGGAATCTGTCCATTTCAATCACATTTGATGACCGGTCCAGGGTGACTATGTTACCCAGGAATTAGTGTCTTAAAGCTGGGTAAGATTACTTTAAATGCAGGGTACACATGGCTGCATTACCCAGCAATTAGTGTGTGAAAGATGGGTAAGTGTGATGTGAATTTAAGTAAGATATGGCCATTTCATCCACTCCATTAAAAATGCATGAAATGTACAGGAATCTGTCCATTTCAATCACATTTGATGACCGGTCCAGGGTGACTATGTTACCCAGGAATTAGTGTCTTAAAGCTGGGTAAGATTACTTTAAATGCAGGGTACACATGGCTGCATTACCCAGCAATTAGTGTGTGAAAGATGGGTAAGTTTGATGTGAATTTAAGCAAGATATGGCCATTTCATCCACCCCATTAAAAATGCATGAAATGTACAGGAATCTGTCCATTTCAATCACATTTGATGACCGGTCCAGGGTGACTATGTTACCCAGGAATTAGTGTCTTAAAGCTGGGTAAGATTACTTTAAATGCAGGGTACACATGGCTGCATTACCCAGCAATTAGTGTGTGAAAGATGGGTAAGTTTGATGTGAATTTAAGCAAGATATGGCCATTTCATCCACCCCATTAAAAATGCATGAAATGTACAGGAATCTGTCCATTTCAATCACATTTGATGACCGGTCCAGGGTGACTATGTTACCCAGGAATTAGTGTCTTAAAGCTGGGTAAGATTACTTTAAATGCAGGGTACACATGGCTGCATTACCCAGCAATTAGTGTGTGAAAGATGGGTAAGTTTGATGTGAATTTAAGCAAGATATGGCCATTTCATCCACCCCATTAAAAATGCATGAAATGTACAGGAATCTGTCCATTTCAATCACATTTGATGACCGGTCCAGGGTGACTATGTTACCCAGGAATTAGTGTCTTAAAGCTGGGTAAGATTACTTTAAATGCAGGGTACACATGGCTGCATTACCCAGCAATTAGTGTGTGAAAGATGGGTACGTTTGCTGTGAATTTAAGGAAGATATGGCCATTTCATCCACTCCATTAAAAATGCATGAAATGTACAGGAATCTGTCCATTTCAATCACATTTGATGACCGGTCCAGGGTGACTATGTTACCCAGGAATTAGTGTCTTAAAGCTGGGTAAGATTACTTTAAATGCAGGGTACACATGGCTGCATTACCCAGCAATTAGTGTGTGAAAGATGGGTAAGTTTGATGTGAATTTAAGCAAGATATGGCCATTTCATCCACCCCATTAAAAATGCATGAAATGTACAGGAATCTGTCCATTTCAATCACATTTGATGACCGGTCCAGGGTGACTATGTTACCCAGGAATTAGTGTCTTAAAGCTGGGTAAGATTACTTTAAATGCAGGGTACACATGGCTGCATTACCCAGCAATTAGTGTGTGAAAGATGGGTAAGTTTGATGTGAATTTAAGCAAGATATGGCCATTTCATCCACCCCATTAAAAATGCATGAAATGTACAGGAATCTGTCCATTTCAATCACATTTGATGACCGGTCCAGGGTGACTATGTTACCCAGGAATTAGTGTCTTAAAGCTGGGTAAGATTACTTTAAATGCAGGGTACACATGGCTGCATTACCCAGCAATTAGTGTGTGAAAGATGGGTAAGTTTGATGTGAATTTAAGCAAGATATGGCCATTTCATCCACCCCATTAAAAATGCATGAAATGTACAGGAATCTGTCCATTTCAATCACATTTGATGACCGGTCCAGGGTGACTAGTGTTACCCAGGAATTAGTGTCTTAAAGCTGGGTAAGATTACTTTAAATGCAGGGTGCACATGGCTGCATTACCCAGCAATTAGGGTGTGAAAGATGGGTAAGTTTGCTGTGAATTTAAGGGAGATATGGCCATTTCATCCACACCTCACGACTCCCATCAAAAGTGATTGAAATGTACAGGAATCTGTACATTTCATCCACATTTGACGACCCGAGCAGGGTGACTTTGTTACCCAGGAATAAGTGTCTGAAAGTCGGGGAAGATTACTTTAAACACAGGGTACACATGGCTGTATTACCCAGCAATTAGTGTGTGTGAAAGATGGGTACGTTTGCTGTGAATTTAAGGGAGATATGGCCCTTTCAAACAGGGAGATGTACACGGCTTTATTACCCCGGATTTAGTGTCTGAAAGTCGGGGAAGATTACTTTAAACACAGGGTACACATGGCTGTATTACCCATTAATTAGTGTGTGAAAGCTGGGTAACTTTGATGGGAATTTAAGGGAGATATGGCCATTTCATCCACACCTCACGACTCCCATCAAAAGTGATTGAAATGTACAGGAATCTGTACATTTCATCCACATTTGACGACCCGAGCAGGGTGACTTTGTTACCCAGGAATAAGTGTATGAAAGTCGGGGAAGATTACTTTAAACACAGGGTACACATGGCTGTATTACCCAGCAATTAGTGTGTGTGAAAGATGGGTACGTTTGCTGTGAATTTAAGGGAGATATGGCCCTTTCAAACAGGGAGATGTACACGGCTTTATTACCCCGGATTTAGTGTCTGAAAGTCGGGGAAGATTACTTTAAACACAGGGTACACATGGCTGTATTACCCATTAATTAGTGTGTGAAAGCTGGGTAACTTTGATGGGAATTTAAGGGAGATATGGCCCTTTCAAGAACGATTTGAAACCGTTTGAAATGACTGGCGGGTGCTGATGGAAAGCAGGCGGAAATACATTGATTGTTTACCCATGAAAAGGTGTTTAAAAGGCGGGTAAAGTGTCCCTGCAGCTCCTCCATGACGGTAATAATGATTAGAAATCATTTACAGGGAAGAAAGCTGTTTTTAAAAGTGAAAAAAACGATTTGAAACCGTTTGAAATGACTGGCGGGTGCTGATGGAAAGCAGGCGGAAATACATTGATTGTTTACCCATGAAAAGGTGTTTAAAAGGCGGGTAAAGTGTCCCTGCAGCTCCTCCATGACGGTAATAATGATTAGAAATCATTTACAGGGCAGAAAGCTGTTTTTAAAAGTGAAAAAACGATTTGAAACCGTTTGAAATGACTGGCGGGTGCTGATGGAAAGCAGGCGGAAATACATTGATTATTTACCCAGCAAAAGGTGTTTAAAAGGCGGGTAAAGTGTTACTGCAGCCCCTAAGTGCCTGATTGTTTCAGAGACCCATAGCCGTGACACAGTGAACCATTTACATCCAAAAGTATCCATTTAAAAGTCATTTTTGTAGGGGGAAAAGGGTGCAGAGAGAAGCCTGAAAATGCCTCTCCAGGACCCCGGAGAGCTCGCAGGTGCTGGAGAGGGGGAGACAGGCTCACAGGCAGGCCCGGGGACCCCTGCAGAACCCACAGCTGCTGGGTATCGACAAGGCGGTTTGGCAGTCCGCCTTTCAGCACCCAAACTCGGCCCTGAGACAGCCAGTCAGCCCCCCTCAGCTACTAGGAGCCGATATCCCTCCAAACTCTTTGCTTACGGCCATACCACTCTGAGCACGCCCGATCTCGTCCGATCTCGGAAGCTAAGCAGAGTCGGGCCGGGTCAGTACTTGGATGGGAGACCGCCTGGGAATACCCGGTGCTGTAAGCTTTTTGTTGTTAAATACAGGCACATCCGTGGTGATAAGACAATATTTATAACCGAAAATAGCATGCTACACGTGGGTAGATTAGTTGCAAAGGTCGGGTGGTCTGTTTTAAGTCAGTTTGAAATTAAAATGGGTCATTCAGAAACTGCTATGTCTGAATAAATAGCACTTTCTGAACACATGTCAAACAGACATTCCTATTAAAAGTTATCAATTAGTAGCACGATCGGACACGAGCACTCTGTTTATTTCACACTGCAAGGAGACCGAGCTTGAAAAGCACCTCTCTGTGGCCGCTCCAAGACCCCCAAAACACGGACTAAGGAGCTCCAGGATCCCTCCCTGCCTTGAGCAAACAGGCTAGTTCACACTTCCATTACGTACACCGACAAAGCCACCTCTTCGGGGCCGCTCCAAGACCCCCAAAACACGGACGCAGCAGCCCCAGCATCTCTCCCTGACATGAGCAAACAGGTTATTTCAGACTTCCATGAAATACACCGGGGGAAAGGACCTCTCTGTGGCCGCTCCAAGACCCCCAAAACACGGACTAAGGAGCTCCAGTATCTCTCCCTGACATGCGTACTTCCAGAACCTCGCACACCTTGGGTCCCCGGGCCCCCGAACTTAAGCACTCCCCCACGGACTAAACCAAGATGATCACACCCTCAAGAATCTCGTGCCCCTGGGAATCTTAAAGGGGGGGTGTATTTTGCGGTGCTTTACCGTCCGCCCATCGGCACCCATAGTCGGCCTTCTTGACAGCAGCACCACCCACCCTTCAGTGGAGGATTTCTCTCGTGCCCCTGGCAACACTTAAAGGGGGTCTACTTTGCGGTGCTTTACCGTCCGCCCATGGGCACCCATAGTCGGCCTTCTTGACAGCAGCACCACCCACCCTTCAGTGGAGGATTTCTCTCGTGCCCCTGGCAACACTTAAAGGGGGTCTACTTTGCGGTGCTTTACCGTCCGCCCATGGGCACCCATAGTCGGCCTTCTTGACAGCAGCACCACCCACCCTTCAGTGGAGGATTTCTCTCGTGCCCCTGGCAACACTTAAAGGGGGTCTACTTTGCGGTGCTTTACCGTCCGCCCATGGGCACCCATAGTCGGCCTTCTTGACAGCAGCACCACCCACCCTTCAGTGGAGGATTTCTCTCGTGCCCCTGGCAACACTTAAAGGGGGTCTACTTTGCGGTGCTTTACCGTCCGCCCATGGGCACCCATAGTCGGCCTTCTTGACAGCAGCACCACCCACCCTTCAGTGGAGGATTTCTCTCGTGCCCCTGGCAACACTTAAAGGGGGTCTACTTTGCGGTGCTTTACCGTCCGCCCATGGGCACCCATAGTCGGCCTTCTTGACAGCAGCACCACCCACCCTTCAGTGGAGGATTTCTCTCGTGCCCCTGGCAACACTTAAAGGGGGTCTACTTTGCGGTGCTTTACCGTCCGCCCATGGGCACCCATAGTCGGCCTTCTTGACAGCAGCACCACCCACCCTTCAGTGGAGGATTTCTCTCGTGCCCCTGGCAACACTTAAAGGGGGTCTACTTTGCGGTGCTTTACCGTCCGCCCATCGGCACCCATAGT
>JAMFTG010002432.1:30000-35772 GCA_023974075.1 Chaenocephalus aceratus
CGGAAAAAGTATAAGTTAACTTTTTGGAAGAACCATAGAAAAGGGTGAAAATGGATAAAATGTATCCCAAAATAGTGTTCCATAAGGCGGGTAGAGTCCCCTGACAACTCCCCTACCTTCCTCCAGAGTCGGAAAAAGTCTAAGTTAACTTTTTGGAAGAACCATAAAAAGGGGTGAAAATGGATAAAATGTATCCCAAAATAGTGCCTCTTGAGGCGGGTAGAGTCCCCTGACAACTCCCCTTGACTTCCTCCAGAGACCAGTTTGAAAACTTAAAGTTTTGTGAGAACCATGATTGGGGGTCCTCCTGGCAACAATTTCATCCGATCCAAAGTGCTCCTGAGGCGGATACATTCCTCCATGATTTCCCCATCATGTGAAAATAGCTCGTTTTTTTCTAAGTGCTCTCAAAAACCGGGTTTCCGATTTCGTGCAGATGGTAGCTTGGAAAAGATGAATGAATTTTTTGGACGGAGGAGGGGAGCTCTGGTTTCCCCTCTCCGTTGTAAATTGCAACGGGGGAGTGGAAAAGTCTCCGGGGCTTCGTCCCGAAGCGCCGAAGACTTGACCCCCTCCCCCGTTGGCACTTAGTCGTTTTTCCAGAATTTTCAAAAACTTCATTTTTGATTATTTTAACATATAATTGACCGTTTTATTTACTTTTTTTTGCTTTCCACGGGTGGGGACGCATGGCAGGCCGCCTATGAGCTTCCAAATTCGGCCTGGAACCTCCGGGAATTATGGGTTAAGCTCCATATACTGACGACTCCCATTAAAAATGCATGAAATGTACAGGAATCTGTCCATTTCAATCACATTTGATGACCGGTCCAGGGTGACTTTGTTACCCAGGAATTAGTGTCTGAAAGCTGGGTAAGATTACTTTAAATGCAGGGTACACATGGCTGCATTACCCAGCAATTAGTGTGTGAAAGCTGGGTAAGTTTGATGTGAATTTAAGCAAGATATGGCCATTTCATCCACCCCATTAAAAATGCATGAAATGTACAGGAATCTGTCCATTTCAATCACATTTGATGACCGGTCCAGGGTGACTATGTTACCCAGGAATTAGTGTCTTAAAGCTGGGTAAGATTACTTTAAATGCAGGGTACACATGGCTGCATTACCCAGCAATTAGTGTGTGAAAGATGGGTAAGTTTGATGTGAATTTAAGCAAGATATGGCCATTTCATCCACCCCATTAAAAATGCATGAAATGTACAGGAATCTGTCCATTTCAATCACATTTGATGACCGGTCCAGGGTGACTATGTTACCCAGGAATTAGTGTCTTAAAGCTGGGTAAGATTACTTTAAATGCAGGGTACACATGGCTGCATTACCCAGCAATTAGTGTGTGAAAGATGGGTAAGTGTGATGTGAATTTAAGCAAGATATGGCCATTTCATCCACCCCATTAAAAATGCATGAAATGTACAGGAATCTGTCCATTTCAATCACATTTGATGACCGGTCCAGGGTGACTATGTTACCCAGGAATTAGTGTCTTAAAGCTGGGTAAGATTACTTTAAATGCAGGGTACACATGGCTGCATTACCCAGCAATTAGTGTGTGAAAGATGGGTAAGTGTGATGTGAATTTAAGCAAGATATGGCCATTTCATCCACCCCATTAAAAATGCATGAAATGTACAGGAATCTGTCCATTTCAATCACATTTGATGACCGGTCCAGGGTGACTATGTTACCCAGGAATTAGTGTATTAAAGCTGGGTAAGATTACTTTAAATGCAGGGTACACATGGCTGCATTACCCAGCAATTAGTGTGTGAAAGATGGGTAAGTGTGATGTGAATTTAAGCAAGATATGGCCATTTCATCCACCCCATTAAAAATGCATGAAATGTACAGGAATCTGTCCATTTCAATCACATTTGATGACCGGTCCAGGGTGACTATGTTACCCAGGAATTAGTGTCTTAAAGCTGGGTAAGATTACTTTAAATGCAGGGTACACATGGCTGCATTACCCAGCAATTAGTGTGTGAAAGATGGGTAAGTTTGATGTGAATTTAAGCAAGATATGGCCATTTCATCCACCCCATTAAAAATGCATGAAATGTACAGGAATCTGTCCATTTCAATCACATTTGATGACCGGTCCAGGGTGACTATGTTACCCAGGAATTAGTGTCTTAAAGCTGGGTAAGATTACTTTAAATGCAGGGTACACATGGCTGCATTACCCAGCAATTAGTGTGTGAAAGATGGGTAAGTTTGATGTGAATTTAAGCAAGATATGGCCATTTCATCCACCCCATTAAAAATGCATGAAATGTACAGGAATCTGTCCATTTCAATCACATTTGATGACCGGTCCAGGGTGACTATGTTACCCAGGAATTAGTGTCTTAAAGCTGGGTAAGATTACTTTAAATGCAGGGTACACATGGCTGCATTACCCAGCAATTAGTGTGTGAAAGATGGGTAAGTGTGATGTGAATTTAAGCAAGATATGGCCATTTCATCCACCCCATTAAAAATGCATGAAATGTACAGGAATCTGTCCATTTCAATCACATTTGATGACCGGTCCAGGGTGACTATGTTACCCAGGAATTAGTGTCTTAAAGCTGGGTAAGATTACTTTAAATGCAGGGTACACATGGCTGCATTACCCAGCAATTAGTGTGTGAAAGATGGGTAAGTGTGATGTGAATTTAAGCAAGATATGGCCATTTCATCCACCCCATTAAAAATGCATGAAATGTACAGGAATCTGTCCATTTCAATCACATTTGATGACCGGTCCAGGGTGACTATGTTACCCAGGAATTAGTGTCTTAAAGCTGGGTAAGATTACTTTAAATGCAGGGTACACATGGCTGCATTACCCAGCAATTAGTGTGTGAAAGATGGGTAAGTTTGATGTGAATTTAAGCAAGATATGGCCATTTCATCCACCCCATTAAAAATGCATGAAATGTACAGGAATCTGTCCATTTCAATCACATTTGATGACCGGTCCAGGGTGACTATGTTACCCAGGAATTAGTGTCTTAAAGCTGGGTAAGATTACTTTAAATGCAGGGTACACATGGCTGCATTACCCAGCAATTAGTGTGTGAAAGATGGGTAAGTGTGATGTGAATTTAAGCAAGATATGGCCATTTCATCCACCCCATTAAAAATGCATGAAATGTACAGGAATCTGTCCATTTCAATCACATTTGATGACCGGTCCAGGGTGACTATGTTACCCAGGAATTAGTGTCTTAAAGCTGGGTAAGATTACTTTAAATGCAGGGTACACATGGCTGCATTACCCAGCAATTAGTGTGTGAAAGATGGGTAAGTTTGATGTGAATTTAAGCAAGATATGGCCATTTCATCCACCCCATTAAAAATGCATGAAATGTACAGGAATCTGTCCATTTCAATCACATTTGATGACCGGTCCAGGGTGACTTTGTTACCCAGGAATTAGTGTCTTAAAGCTGGGTAAGATTACTTTAAATGCAGGGTACACATGGCTGCATTACCCAGCAATTAGTGTGTGAAAGATGGGTAAGTTTGATGTGAATTTAAGCAAGATATGGCCATTTCATCCACCCCATTAAAAATGCATGAAATGTACAGGAATCTGTCCATTTCAATCACATTTGATGACCGGTCCAGGGTGACTATGTTACCCAGGAATTAGTGTCTTAAAGCTGGGTAAGATTACTTTAAATGCAGGGTACACATGGCTGCATTACCCAGCAATTAGTGTGTGAAAGATGGGTAAGTTTGATGTGAATTTAAGCAAGATATGGCCATTTCATCCACCCCATTAAAAATGCATGAAATGTACAGGAATCTGTCCATTTCAATCACATTTGATGACCGGTCCAGGGTGACTATGTTACCCAGGAATTAGTGTCTTAAAGCTGGGTAAGATTACTTTAAATGCAGGGTACACATGGCTGCATTACCCAGCAATTAGTGTGTGAAAGATGGGTAAGTTTGATGTGAATTTAAGCAAGATATGGCCATTTCATCCACCCCATTAAAAATGCATGAAATGTACAGGAATCTGTCCATTTCAATCACATTTGATGACCGGTCCAGGGTGACTATGTTACCCAGGAATTAGTGTCTTAAAGCTGGGTAAGATTACTTTAAATGCAGGGTACACATGGCTGCATTACCCAGCAATTAGTGTGTGAAAGATGGGTAAGTTTGATGTGAATTTAAGCAAGATATGGCCATTTCATCCACCCCATTAAAAATGCATGAAATGTACAGGAATCTGTCCATTTCAATCACATTTGATGACCGGTCCAGGGTGACTTTGTTACCCAGGAATTAGTGTCTTAAAGCTGGGTAAGATTACTTTAAATGCAGGGTACACATGGCTGCATTACCCAGCAATTAGTGTGTGAAAGATGGGTAAGTTTGATGTGAATTTAAGCAAGATATGGCCATTTCATCCACCCCATTAAAAATGCATGAAATGTACAGGAATCTGTCCATTTCAATCACATTTGATGACCGGTCCAGGGTGACTATGTTACCCAGGAATTAGTGTCTTAAAGCTGGGTAAGATTACTTTAAATGCAGGGTACACATGGCTGCATTACCCAGCAATTAGTGTGTGAAAGATGGGTAAGTTTGATGTGAATTTAAGCAAGATATGGCCATTTCATCCACCCCATTAAAATGCATGAAATGTACAGGAATCTGTCCATTTCAATCACATTTGATGACCGGTCCAGGGTGACTATGTTACCCAGGAATTAGTGTCTTAAAGCTGGGTAAGATTACTTTAAATGCAGGGTACACATGGCTGCATTACCCAGCAATTAGTGTGTGAAAGATGGGTACGTTTGCTGTGAATTTAAGGGAGATATGGCCCTTTCAAACAGGGAGATGTACACGGCTTTATTACCCCGGATTAGTGTCTGAAAGTCGGGGAAGATTACTTTAAACACAGGGTACACATGGCTGTATTACCCATTAATTAGTGTGTGTGAAAGCTGGGTAACTTTGATGGGAATTTAAGGGAGATATGGCCATTTATCCACACTCACGACTCCCATCAAAAGTGATTGAAATGTACAGGAATCTGTACATTTCATCCACATTTGACGACCCGAGCAGGGTGACTTGTTACCCAGGAATAAGTGTCTGAAAGTCGGGGAAGATTACTTTAAACACAGGGTACACATGGCTGTATTACCCAGCAATTAGTGTGTGTGAAAGATGGGTACGTTTGCTGTGAATTTAAGGGAGATATGGCCCTTTCAAACAGGGAGATGTACACGGCTTTTTACCCCGGATTTAGTGTCTGAAAGTCGGGGAAGATTACTTTAAACACAGGGTACACATGGCTGTATTACCCATTAATTAGTGTGTGAAAGCTGGGTAACTTTGATGGGAATTTAAGGGAGATATGGCCATTTCATCCACACCTCACGACTCCCATCAAAGTGATTGAAATGTACAGGAATCTGTACCATTTCATCCAATTTGACGACCCGAGCAGGGTGACTTTGTTACCAGGAAAGTGTATGAAAGTCGGGGAAGATTACTTTAAACACAGGGTACACATGGCTGTATTACCCAGCAATTAGTGTGTGTGAAGATGGGTACGTTTGCTGTGAATTTAAGGAGATATGGCCCTTTCAAACAGGGAGATGTACACGGCTTTATTACCCCGGATTTAGTGTCTGAAAGTCGGGGAAGATTACTTTAAACACAGGGTACACATGGCTGTATTACCCATTAATTAGTGTGTGAAAAGCTGGGTAACTTGATGGGAATTTA
>JAMFTG010002433.1:0-38118 GCA_023974075.1 Chaenocephalus aceratus
AAAGACAGAGGCTGGGCCTGGAGACAGAAGCTGGGTATAGAGACAGAAGCTGGGTCTAAAGACAGAAGCTGGGACCTAGAGACAGAGGCTGGGCCTAGAGACAGAAGCTGGGTATAGAGACAGAAGCTGGGACTAGAGACAGAAGCTGGGTCTAAAGACAGAAGCTGGGTCTAGAGACAGAAGCTGGGTCCAGAGACAGAAGCTGGGTCTAGAGACAGAAGCTGGGTGTAGAGACAGAAGCTGGGCCTAGAGACAGAAGCTGGTTCTAGAGACAGAAGCTGGGTCTAGAGATGAGGCTGGGTCTAGAGACAGAAGCTGGGTATAGAGACAGAAGCTGGGACTAGAGACAGAAGCTGGGACTAGAGAAGACAGAAGCTGGGTCTAGAGATAGAAGCTGGGTCTAGAGACAGATGCTGGCCTAGGGACAGAAGCTGGGTCTAAAGACAGAAGCTGGGTCTAAAGACAGAAGCTGGGTCTAGAGAGAGAAGCTGGTTCTAGAGACAGAAGCTGGGTCTAGAGACAGAAGCTGGGCCTAGAGACAGAAGCTGGGACTAGAGACAGAAGCTGGGTCTAGATAAAGAATCTGGGCCTACAGACAGAAGCTGGGTATAAAGACAGAAGCTGGGTCTAAAGACAGAAGCTGGGTCTAAAGAGAGAAGCTGGGTCTAGAGACAGAAGCTGGGTCTAAAGACAGAAGCTGGGTCTAGAGACAGAAGCTTGGACTAGAGAGAGAAGCTGGATTTAGAGCCAGAAGCTGGGTCTAGAGACATAAGCTGAGTCTAGAGACAGAAGCTGGGACTAATGACAGAAGCTGGGACTAAAGACAGAAGCTGGGACTAAAGACAGAAGCTGGGCCTAGAGACAGAAGCTGGGTCTAGAGACAGAAGCTGGGTCTAGAGACAGAAGCTGGGTCTAGAGACAGAAGTTGGTTCTAAAGACAGATCTGGGTCTAGAGACAGAAGCTGGGTCTAAAGACAAAAGCTGGGTTTAGAGCCAGAAGCTGGGTCTAAAGACAGAAGCTGGGACTAAAGACAGAAGCTGGGACTAAAGACAGAAATTGGGTCTAGAGACAGAAGCTGGGCCTAGAGACAGAAGCTGGGTTTAGAGCCAGAAGCTGGGTCTAGAGACAAAAGCTGAGTCTAGAGACAGATGCTGGGACTAAAGACAGAAGCTGGGACTAAAGACAGAAGCTGGGACTAAAGACAGAAGCTGGGCCTAGAGACAAAAGCTGGGTCTAGATAGAGAAGCTGAGTCTAGAGACAGATGCTGGGACTAAAGACAGAAGCTGGGCCTAGAGACAGAAACTGGTTCTAGATACAGAAGCTGGGTCTAAAGATAGAAGCTGGGTTTAGAGCCAGAAGCTGGGTCTAGAGACAGAAGCTGGGTCTAGAGACAGAAGATGGGACTAGAGCCAGAAGCTGGGTCTAGAGACAGAAGCTGGGTCTAAAGACAGAAGCTGGGTCTAGAGCCAGAAGCTGGGTCTAGAGCCAGAAGCTGGATCTAGAGACAGAAGCTGGGACTAGAGACAGAAGCTGGGTCTAAAGACAGAAGCTGGGTCTAGAGACAGAAGCTGGTTCCAGAGACACAAGCTGGGTCTAGAGACAGAAGCTGGGTCTAGAGACAGAAGCTGGGTCTAGAGACACAAGCTGGGTCTAGAGACAGAAGCTGGGCCTTGTGACAGAAGCTGGGCCTTGTGACAGAAGCTGGGCCTAGAGACAGAAGCTGGTTCTAGAGACACAAGCTGGGTCCAGAGACAGAAGCTGGGTCTAGAGACAGAAGCTGGGTGTAGAGACAGAAGCTGGATCTAGAGACAGAAGCTGGGTCTAGAGACAGAAGCTAGGTGTAGAGACAGAAGCTGGATCTAGAGACAGAAGCTGGGTCTAAAGACAGAAGCTGGGTCTAGAGACAGAAGCTGGGTCCAGAGACAGAAGCTGGGTCCAGAGACAGAAGCTGGGTCTAGAGACAGAAGCTGGGTGTAGAGACAGAAGCTGGATCTAGAGACAGAAGCTGGGTGTAGAGACAGAAGCTGGATCTAGAGACAGAAGCTGGGTATAAAGACAGAAGCTGGGTCTAAAGACAGAAGCTGGGTATAAAGACAGAAGCTGGGTCTAGAGACAGAAGCTGGGCCTAGAGACAGAAGCTGGTTCTAGAGACAGAAGCTGGGTCTAGAGATGAGGCTGGGTCTAGAGACAGAAGCTGGGTATAGAGACAGAAGCTGGGACTAGAGACAGAAGCTGGGACTAGAGAAGACAGAAGCTGGGTCTAGAGATAGAAGCTGGGTCTAGAGACAGATGCTGGGCCTAGGGACAGAAGCTGGGTCTAAAGAC
The DNA here is from genome assembly GCA_023974075.1 of Chaenocephalus aceratus. Classification (NCBI taxonomy): domain Eukaryota; kingdom Metazoa; phylum Chordata; class Actinopteri; order Perciformes; family Channichthyidae; genus Chaenocephalus; species Chaenocephalus aceratus. The sequence continues at coordinate 2,328 of JAMFTG010002433.1, forward strand.
AGAAGCTGGGTCTAAAGACAGAAGCTGGGTCTAGAGAGAGAAGCTGGTTCTAGAGACAGAAAATGGGTCTAGAGACAGAAGCTGGGCCTAGAGACAGAAGCTGGGACTAGAGACAGAAGCTGGGTCTAGATAAAGAATCTGGGCCTAGAGACAGAAGCTGGGTATAAAGACAGAAGCTGGGTCTAAAGACAGAAGCTGGGTCTAAAGAGAGAAGCTGGGTCTAGAGACAGAAGCTGGGTCTAAAGACAGAAGCTGGGTCTAGAGACAGAAGCTTGGACTAGAGAGAGAAGCTGGGTTTAGAGCCAGAAGCTGGGTCTAGAGACATAAGCTGATTCTAGAGACAGAAGCTGGGACTAATGACAGAAGCTGGGACTAAAGACAGAAGCTGGGACTAAAGACAGAAGCTGGGCCTAGAGACAGAAGCTGGGTCTAGAGACAGAAGCTGGGTCTAGAGACAGAAGCTGGGTCTAGAGACAGAAGCTGGTTCTAAAGACAGAATCTGGGTCTAGAGACAGAAGCTGGGTCTAAAGACAAAAGCTGGGTTTAGAGCCAGAAGCTGGGTCTAAAGACAGAAGCTGGGACTAAAGACAGAAGCTGGGACTAAAGACAGAAATTGGGTCTAGAGACAGAAGCTGGGTCTAGAGACAGAAGCTGGGTTTAGAGCCAGAAGCTGGGTCTAGAGACAAAAGCTGAGTCTAGAGACAGATGCTGGGACTAAAGACAGAAGCTGGGACTAAAGACAGAAGCTGGGACTAAAGACAGAAGCTGGGCCTAGAGACAAAAGCTGGGTCTAGATAGAGAAGCTGAGTCTAGAGACAGATGCTGGGACTAAAGACAGAAGCTGGGCCTAGAGACAGAAACTGGTTCTAGATACAGAAGCTGGGTCTAAAGATAGAAGCTGGGTTTAGAGCCAGAAGCTGGGTCTAGAGACAGAAGCTGGGTCTAGAGACAGAAGATGGGACTAGAGCCAGAAGCTGGGTCTAGAGACAGAAGCTGGGTCTAAAGACAGAAGCTGGGTCTAGAGCCAGAAGCTGGGTCTAGAGCCAGAAGCTGGATCTAGAGACAGAAGCTGGGCCTAGAGACAGAAGCTGGGTCTAAAGACAGAAGCTGGGTCTAGAGACAGAAGCTGGTTCCAGAGACACAAGCTGGGTCTAGAGACAGAAGCTGGGTCTAGAGACAGAAGCTGGGTCTAGAGACACAAGCTGGGTCTAGAGACAGAAGCTGGGCCTTGTGACAGAAGCTGGGCCTTGTGACAGAAGCTGGGCCTAGAGACAGAAGCTGGTTCTAGAGACAGAAGCTGGGTCTAAAGACAGAAGCTGGGTCTAAAGACAGAAGCTGGGTCTAGAGCCAGAAGCTGGGCCTAGGCCAGAAGCTGGGCCTAGAGCCAGAAGCTGGGCCTAAAGACAGAAGCTGGGTCTAAAGACAGAAGCTGGGTCTAGAGACAGAAGATGGGTCTAGAGACAGAAGCTGGGTCTAAAGACAGAAGCTGGGTCTAAAGACAGAAGCTGGGTCTAGAGACAGAAGCTGGGTCTAGAGACAGAAGCTGGGTCTAAAGACAGAAGCTGGGTTTAGAGCCAGAAGCTGGGTCTAGAGACAGAAGCTGGGTCTAGAGACAGAAGCTGGGCCTAGGCCAGAAGCTGGGCCTAGAGCCAGAAGCTGGGCCTAAAGACAGAAGCTGGGTCTAAAGACAGAAGCTGGGTCTAGAGACAGAAGATGGGTCTAGAGACAGAAGCTGGGTCTAAAGACAGAAGCTGGGTCTAAAGACAGAAGCTGGGTCTAGAGACAGAAGCTGGGTCTAGAGACAGAAGCTGGGTCTAGAGACAGAAGCTGGGTCTAGAGACAGAAGATGGGTCTAGAGACAGAAGCTGGGTCTAAAGGCAGAAGCTGGGTCTAAAGACAGAAGCTGGGTCTAGAGACAGAAGCTGGGTCTAGAGACAGAAGCTGGGTCTAAAGACAGAAGCTGGGTTTAGAGCCAGAAGCTGGTTCTAGAGACAGAAGCTGGGTCTAGAGACAGAAGATGGGACTAGAGCCAGAAGCTGGGTCTAGAGACAGAAGCTGGGTCTAGAGCCAGAAGCTGGGTCAAGAGACAGAAGCTGGGTCTAAAGACAGAAGCTGGGTCTAGAGACAGAAGCTGGGTCTAGAGACAGAAGCTGGGTCTAGAGACACAAGCTGGGCCTAGAGACAAAAGCTGGGCCTAGAGACAGAAGCTGGGCCTAAATACAGAAGCTGGGCCTAGAGACAGAAGCTGGGTCTAGAGACAGAAGCTGGTTCTAGCGACAGAAGCTGGGTCTAAATACAGAAGCTGGGTCTAAATAAAGAAGCTGGGTCTAAATACAGAAGCTGGGAATAGAGACAGAAGCTGGGTATAGAGACAGAAGCTGGGTCTAAAGACAGAGGCTGGGTCTAGAGACAGAAGCTGGGTATAGAGACAGAAGCTGGGTCTAAAGACAGAAGCTGGGACTAGAGACAGAGGTTGGGCCTAGAGACAGAAGCTGGGTATAGAGACAGAAGCTTGGACTAGAGACAGAAGCTGGGTCTAGAGACAGAAGCTGGGTCTAGAGACAGAAGCTGGGTCTAGAGACAGAAGCTGGGTGTAGAGACAGAAGCTGGATCTAGAGACAGAAGCTGGGTGTAGAGACAGAAGCTGGATCTAGAGACAGAAGCTGGGTCTAAAGACAGAAGCTGGGTCTAGAGACAGAAGCTGGGTCTAGAGACAGAAGCTGGGTCTAGAGACAGAAGCTGGGTGTAGAGACAGAAGCTGGATCTAGAAACAGAAGCTGGGTGTAGAGACAGAAGCTGGATCTAGAGACAGAAGCTGGGTATAAAGACAGAAGCTGGGTCTAAAGACAGAAGCTGGGTATAAAGACAGAAGCTGGGTATAGAGACAGAAGCTGGGACTAGAGACAGAAGCTGGGACTAGAGAAGACAGAAGCTGGGTCTAGAGATAGAAGCTGGGTCTAGAGACAGATGCTGGGCCTAGGGACAGAAGCTGGGTCTAAAGACAGAAGCTGGGTCTAAAGACAGAAGCTGGGTCTAGAGATAGAAGCTGGTTCTAGAGCCAGAAGCTGGGTCTAGAGACAGAAGCTGGGCCTAGAGACAGAAGCTGGGACTAGAGACAGAAGCTGGTTCTAGAGACAGAAGCTGGGTCTGGATAAAGAATCTGGTCCTAGAGACAGAAGCTGGGTATAAAGACAGAAGCTGGGTCTAAAGACAGAAGCTGGGTCTAAAGAGAGAAGCTGGGTCTAGAGACAGAAGATGGGACTAGAGCCAGAAGCTGGGTCTAGAGACAGAAGCTGGGTCTAGAGCCAGAAGCTGGGTCAAGAGACAGAAGCTGGGTCTAAAGACAGAAGCTGGGTCTAGAGACAGAAGCTGGGTCTAGAGACAGAAGCTGGGTCTAGAGACACAAGCTGGGCCTAGAGACAAAAGCTGGGCCTAGAGACAGAAGCTGGGCCTAAATACAGAAGCTGGGCCTAGAGACAGAAGCTGGGTCTAGAGACAGAAGCTGGTTCTAGCGACAGAAGCTGGGTCTAAATACAGAAGCTGGGTCTAAATAAAGAAGCTGGGTCTAAATACAGAAGCTGGGAATAGAGACAGAAGCTGGGTATAGAGACAGAAGCTGGGTCTAAAGACAGAGGCTGGGTCTAGAGACAGAAGCTGGGTATAGAGACAGAAGCTGGGTCTAAAGACAGAAGCTGGGACTAGAGACAGAGGTTGGGCCTAGAGACAGAAGCTGGGTATAGAGACAGAAGCTTGGACTAGAGACAGAAGCTGGGTCTAGAGACAGAAGCTGGGTCTAGAGACAGAAGCTGGGTGTAGAGACAGAAGCTGGATCTAGAGACAGAAGCTGGGTGTAGAGACAGAAGCTGGATCTAGAGACAGAAGCTGGGTCTAAAGACAGAAGCTGGGTCTAGAGACAGAAGCTGGGTCTAGAGACAGAAGCTGGGTGTAGAGACAGAAGCTGGATCTAGAGACAGAAGCTGGGTGTAGAGACAGAAGCTGGATCTAGAGACAGAAGCTGGGTATAAAGACAGAAGCTGGGTCTAAAGACAGAAGCTGGGTATAAAGACAGAAGCTGGGTCTAGAGACAGAAGCTGGGCCTAGAGACAGAAGCTGGTTCTAGAGACAGAAGCTGGGTCTAGAGACAGAGGCTGGGACTAGAGACAGAAGCTGGGTATAAGAGACAGAAGCTGGGACTAGAGACAGAAGCTGGGACTAGAGAAGACAGAAGCTGGGTCTAGAGATAGAAGCTGGGTCTAGAGACAGATGCTGGGCCTAGGGACAGAAGCTGGGTCTAAAGACAGAAGCTGGGTCTAAAGACAGAAGCTGGGTCTAGAGATAGAAGCTGGTTCTAGAGCCAGAAGCTGGGTCTAGAGACAGAAGCTGGGCCTAGAGACAGAAGCTGGGACTAGAGACAGAAGCTGGTTCTAGAGACAGAAGCTGGGTCTGGATAAAGAATCTGGTCCTAGAGACAGAAGCTGGGTATAAAGACAGAAGCTGGGTCTAAAGACAGAAGCTGGGTCTAAAGAGAGAAGCTGGGTCTAGAGACAGAAGCTGGGTCTAAAGACAGAAGCTGGGTCTAGAGACAGAAGCTGGGACTAGAGAGAGAAGCTGGGTTTAGAGCCAGAACCTGGGTCTAGAGACATAAGCTGAGTCTAGAGACAGAAGCTGGGACTAATGACAGAAGCTGGGACTAAAGACAGAAGCTGGGACTAAAGACAGAAGCTGGGCCTAGAGACAGAAGCTGGGTCTAGAGAGAGAAGCTGGGTCTAGAGACAGAAGCTGGGTCTAAAGACAGAAGCTGGGTCTAGAGACAGAAGCTGGGTCTAGAGACAGAAGCTGGGTCTAGAGACAGAAGCTGGTTCTAAAGACAGAATCTGGGTCTAGAGACAGAAGCTGGGTCTAAAGACAAAAGCTGGGTTTAGAGCCAGAAGCTGGGTCTAAAGACAGAAGCTGGGACTAAAGACAGAAGCTGGGACTAAAGACAGAAATTGGGTCTAGAGACAGAAGCTGGGTTTAGAGCCAGAAGCTGGGTTTAGAGACAAAAGCTGAGTCTAGAGACAGATGCTGGGACTAAAGACAGAAGCTGGGACTAAAGACAGAAGCTGGGACTAAAGACAGAAGCTGGGCCTAGAGACAAAAGCTGGGTCTAGATAGAGAAGCTGAGTCTAGAGACAGATGCTGGGACTAAAGACAGAAGCTGGGTCTAGAGACAGAAACTGGTTCTAAAGATAGAAGCTGGGTTTAGAGCCAGAAGCTGGGTCTAGAGACAGAAGCTGGGTCTAAAGATAGAAGCTGGGTTTAGAGCCAGAAGCTGGGTCTAGAGACAGAAGCTGGGTCTAGAGACAGAAGATGGGACTAGAGCCAGAAGCTGGGTCTAGAGACAGAAGCTGGGTCTAAAGACAGAAGCTGGGTCTAGAGCCAGAAGCTGGGTCTAGAGCCAGAAGCTGGGTCTAGAGACAGAAGCTGGGCCTAGAGACAGAAGCTGGGTCTAAAGACAGAAGCTGGGTCTAGAGACAGAAGCTGGTTCCAGAGACACAAGCTGGGTCTAGAGACAGAAGCTGGGTCTAGAGACAGAAGCTGGGTCTAGAGACACAAGCTGGGTCTAGAGACAGAAGCTGGGCCTTGTGACAGAAGCTGGGCCTTGTGACAGAAGCTGGGCCTAGAGACAGAAGCTGAGTCTAGAGACAGAAGCTGGTTCTAGAGACAGAAGCTGGGTCTAAAGACAGAAGCTGGGTCTAAAGACAGAAGCTGGGTCTAGAGCCAGAAGCTGGGCCTAGGCCCAGAAGCTGGGCTAGAGCCAGAAGCTGGGCCTAAAGACAGAAGCTGGGTCTAAAGACAGAAGCTGGGTCTAGAGACAGAAGATGGGTCTAAAGACAGAAGCTGGGTCTAAAGACAGAAGCTGGTCCATAGACACAAGCTGGGTCTAGAGACAGAAGCTGGGTCTAGAGACAGAAGCTGGGTCTAGAGACACAAGCTGGGCCTAGAGACAGAATATGGGTTGAGAGGACAGAATCTGGGTCGAGAGACAGAAGCTTGGCTAGAGACAGAAGCTGGGTCTAAAGACAGAAGCTGGGTCTAGAGACAGAAGATGGGTCTAGAGACAGAGCTGGGTCTAAAGACAGAAGCTGGGCCTAGAGACAGAATCTGGGGCTAGAGACAGAAACTGGGTCTAGAGACAGAAGCTGGGTCTAGAGACAGAAGCTGGGCCTAGAGACAGAAGCTGGGTCTAGAGACAGAAGCTGGGCCTAGAGACAGAAGCTGGGGCTAGAGACAGAAGCTGGGTCTAGAGACAGAAGCTGGGTCTAGAGACAGAAGCTGGGTCTAGAGACACAAGCTGGGCCTAGAGACAGAATCTGGGTCGAGAGACAGAAGCTTGGCTAGAGACAGAAGCTGGGTCTAAAGACAGAAGCTGGGTCTAGAGACAGAAGCTGGGTCTAGAGACAGAAGCTGGGTCTAAAGACAGAAGCTGGGTCTAAAGACAGAAGCTGGGTCTAGAGACAGAATACAGAGATACTGTGTTTCTGCTTTGAATCTGAAACACTGAACAGCTTCAGGGACCCAGAATGCACTGCTTTCATCATCTTTGTATAGGAAACAGCAGACACATCAAACAGGTGTGTGTGTGTGTGTGTGTGTGTGTGTGTGTGTGTGTGTGTGTGTGTGTGTGTGTGCGTGTGTGGCCTAGCGTTACTATACTTGTGGGGACTTGCCTCCCTTATGGGGACAAAATGGAGGTCCCCATGAGGGGGATCATTAATTGTAGGGTGAAGACTTGGTTAGGAAATGCATGTAAGTCAATGCAAGGCAAGGCAAGGTTATTTATACAGCACTTTTCAACACAGGGCAATTCAAAGTGCTTTACAAAAAACGAAAGACATTAAGAAAATGGCATTTAAAATAAACATTAAAAGAAAAAATACATGGATAAAAGTTACAGTGCAGTTTAAGATATGAATAGTTCAATTAAAAGCAGCGACAAAAAGAAAAGTCTTCTTGCTGGATTTGAAAGTAGTCAGAGTTGCAGCGGACCTGCAGGTTTCTGGGAGTTTGTTCCAGATGTTTGGAGCATAATAACTGAACGCTGCTTCTCCAGGTTTAGTTCTGACTCTGGGGACAGAAAGCTGACCAGTCCCTGAAGACCTGAGAGATCTGTCTCTGGGGACAGGAAGCTGACCAGTCCCTAAAGACCTGAGAGATCTGTCTCTGGGGACAGAGAGCTGACCAGTCCCTGAAGACCTGAGAGGTCTGTCTCTGGGGACAGAAAGCTGACCAGTCCCTGAAGACCTGAGAGATCTGTCTCTGGGGACAGGAAGCTGACCAGTCCCTAAAGACCTGAGAGATCTGTCTCTGGGGACAGAGAGCTGACCAGTCCCTGAAGACCTGAGAGATCTGACTCTGGGGACAGGAAGCTGACCAGTCCCTGAAGACCTGAGAGATCTGTCTCTGGGGACAGAGAGCTGACCAGTCCCTGAAGACCTGAGAGATCTGTCTCTGGGGACAGGAAGCTGACCAGTCCCTGAAGACCTGAGAGATCTGACTCTGAGGACAGGAAGCTGACCAGTCCCTGAAGACCTGAGAGATCTGTCTCTGGGGACAGGAAGCTGACCAGTCCCTGAAGACCTGATAGATCTGACTCTGGGGACAGGAAGCTGACCAGTCCCTGAGACCTGAGATCTGTCTCTGGGGACAGGAAGCTGACCAGTCCCTGAAGACCTGAGAGATCTGTCTCTGGGGACAGGAAGCTGACCAGTCCCTGAAGACCTGAGAGATCTGTCTCTGGGGACAGAAAGCTGACCAGTCCCTGAAGACCTGAGAGATCTGTCTCTGGGGACAGGAAGCTGACCAGTCCCTGAAGACCTGAGAGATCTGACTCTGGGGACAGGAAGCTGACCAGTCCCTGAAGACCTGAGAGATCTGTCTCTGGGGACAGGAAGCTGACCAGTCCCTGAAGACCTGAGAGATCTGTCTCTGGGGACAGGAAGCTGACCAGTCCCTGAAGACCTGAGAGATCTGTCTCTGGGGACAGAAAGCTGACCAGTCCCTGAAGACCTGAGAGTTCTGTCTCTGGGGACAGGAAGCTGACCAGTCCCTGAAGACCTGAGAGATCTGTCTCTGGGGACAGGAAGCTGACCAGTCCCTGAAGACCTGAGAGATCTGTCTCTGGGGACAGGAAGCTGACCAGTCCCTGAAGACCTGAGAGATCTGTCTCTGGGGACAGGAAGCTGACCAGTCCCTGAAGACCTGAGAGATCTGGATGCTTCATAGTTTAGCAGGAGGTCAGAAATGTATTCTGGACCTAAAGCATTCAGTGCTTTATAAACCAGCAGCAGTATTTAGAAATCTATTCTTTGACACACAGGAAGCCAGTGTAGAGACTTCAGAACAGGAGTGATGTGATCCACTTTCTTAGTGTCAGTGAGGACTCGAGCAGCGGCGTTCTGAATCAGCTGCAGCTTCCTAACAGATGTGTTAGTGAGACCTGTGAAGACACCATTGCAGTAGTCCAGTCTACTGAAGATAAAGGCATGGACACGTGTCTCCAGATGCTGCTGTGACATCAGTCTTTTAATCCTAGATATGTTCTTTAGGTGATAGTAGGCTGATTTAGTAACTGTTTTAATGTGACAGTTGAAACTCAGGTCAGAGTCCATGACTACACCTAGATCTCTCTCTATCTGTTGGTTTGAACATTGCAGACTGAAGCTCAGCGCTAACTTTTAAACGTTCTGCCTTGGCTCCAAAAACCATTACCTCAGTTTTATCTTTGTTTAATTGGAGAAAGTTCTGACACATCCAGTCATTGATTTGTTCAATGCACTTACTCAGTGTTTGAACTGGAGCATAGTCTCCTGGTGAAATGGTTATGTAAATGTGTGTGTCATCTGCATAGCTATGGTAACTTATTTTGTTGTTCTTCATTATCTGAGCCAGTGGTAGCATGTAGACGTTAAAGAGAAGAGGCCCCAAGATGGAGCCTTGAGGAACCCCACATGTCATAATGTAATCTCCCCTAATTTTTTTATGTGTGTGTGTGTACATGTGTGTGTATGTGTGTGTGTGTGTGTGTGTGTGTGTGTGTGTGTGTGTGTGTGTGTGTGTGGTGTGTGTGTGTGTGTGTGTGCATGTGTGTGTGTAGAAAGCAGAATCATCAAACAGGAGAAACTGTGTTTAGATCATAATGTTTATTTTCACATGGTCTTAATTCAGTGCAAACTCTTGTCCCCCGGCAGTCCCCTCTCAGTCCCCCTCAGTCCCCCCTCAGTCCCCTCTCAGTCCCCCCTCAGTCCCCCCTCAGTCCCCCCTCAGTCCCCTCTCAGTCCCCCCTCAGTCCCCCCTCAGTCCCCCCTCAGTCCCCTCTCAGTCCCCTCGCAGTCCCCCCTCAGTCCCCCCTCAGTCCCCTCTCAGTCCCCCCTCAGTCCCCTCTCAGTCCCCTCTCAGTCCCCCCTCAGTCCCCCCTCAGTCCCCTCTCAGTCCCCCCTCAGTCCCCTCTCAGTCCCCCCTCAGTCCCAGCTCAGTCCCCCCTCAGTCCCCCCTCAGTCCCCCCTCAGTCCCCTCTCAGTCCCCCCTCAGTCCCAGCTCAGTCCCCCCTCAGTCCCCCCTCAGTCCCCTCTCAGTCCCCTCGCAGTCCCCCCTCAGTCCCCCCTCAGTCCCCTCTCAGTCCCCCCTCAGTCCCCTCTCAGTCCCCTCTCAGTCCCCCCTCAGTCCCCCCGCAGTCCCCCCTCAGTCCCAGCTCCACACTTCATCTCCTTCTTTAAAGACATACCCTCTGAACAGAAGCGTTCATAAAGCTCTTTAAACACCGTTGTTGGCACGAGTTCAATGTGAACATTTCAACATTCAACATTTCAACATTTCAACATTTCAACATTTCAACACGTCTCCTCGTGGTTTCCTTCATTCGACTCCTCACTTTAAAACTCTTCATAATAATCAACAACAACATGGAGGTAGAAGTTCATAAATAAATAAATACATTTTAAATGAGCAGCGATAAATATAAAGATATAATAAATATAAATCTTCTGTTAATGTAGAAGACGAGGCGTTCACAGAAACCTGTAAATCTGAGCTTCAACACGAGTCGTGATATTCTGTGTGATCGAGATGTTTAACCAAACCTTCAGAAACACATCTTCAGAAACTCTGGCTTCTCTGGGTGCTTTGTCTCTGAGGCTCTTTCAGTCTTTCTGTCTCCATAGCTCAATGTCCAACTCTTCGTCTCCGTCTCTTTCTGTCTCCATAGCTCAATGTCCAACTCTTCGTCTCTTTCTGTCTCCATAGCTCAATGTCCAACTCTTCGTCTCCGTCTCTTTCTGTCTCCATAGCTCAATGTCCAACTCTTCGTCTCTGTCTCTTTCTGTCTCCATAGCTCAATGTCCAACTCTTCGTCTCCGTCTCTTTCTGTCTCCATAGCTCAATGTCCAACTCTTCGTCTCCGTCTCTTTCTGTCTCCATAGCTCAATGTCCAACTCTTCGTCTCCGTCTCTTTCTGTCTCCATAGCTCAATGTCCAACTCTTCGTCTCTGTCTCTTTCTGTCTCCATAGCTCAATGTCCAACTCTTCGTCTCTTTCTGTCTCCATAGCTCAATGTCCAACTCTTCGTCTCTGTCTCTTTCTGTCTCTGTTAATGTCTCTTTCACTGAGACTGATCTCCATTTATTTTTCTCCGTCAACTTCCATCTTTGTCTCTTCGTCTCCACGACGTTACCTCCGTCTCTTTCAGTCTTTTGCAACAGAGCTTCATGTCTGTCCCGTGATTTACGCCACGTTTTACTCCGACCTTCTCCATCTCTTTTTGTCTCTGGACCTCCCGTCCTCAGTCCCGTCCTCAGTCCCGTCCTCAGTCCCGTCCTCAGTCCCGTCCTCAGCGGGTCCGCAGGGTCCCGATGAGGCGGTCCCAGTGGGTGAAGTATGGTGCGTAGTTGCAGGAGGAGTTGAGGTGGTGCAGGTCGTGGTGCGGCGCGCCCCCGTACAGGTGGAGGGGAAAGAGGCGGTGCGTGGCCCAGGGCAGGTCGTAGCCGCAGTGGTCCTCCACAGAGAGCCAGATGTTGAGCAGGAAGAAGCCCAGCTGGCTGAGGGGGTGCAGGCCCAGGAGGACCGGGGTGCATCCCGAGAAGAAGCCCAGGCTCAGGGTCTCCATCGCCCCCGTGGCCTCCGTGGTGAGCGCCCAGGTGGAGCTGGAGCTGTGGTGCACCTGAGGAGAACATTGAGAGGCAGCGGTGAGTCTCAGGTGGAGCTGTGGTGCACCTGAGGGGGGGGGGGGGGGGGGGGCATTTCAATGGGGTTCTTACTTCTTATCTGGCTTTAGGTTCATTTATTTAATGTTCTAGGTATTCTGGTTCTGATAACCCGGTGAGGCTCTTACCTTGTGGAAGGTGCGGTAGAGCCAGGGCACCCTGTGGTGCAGCAGGTGCCAGGTGAAGCTCTGGAAGTCGAACAGCAGCAGGCAGACGAACACCTGGGCCAGGAGGCGGGGAAGGGGTGGGGCCTGAGCCGGCAGGTGGGCGGGGCTTAGGTACCCGTGCAGCAGCGTGATTGGCAGCAGGAACACCAGGTGGTTGTAGAGTGTCAGCGACAGGCAGCTCCGCACTGAGGCCCAGCTGATGGAGCTCTGAGGCTGCAGCTTGTACCTGCGCAGCGAGGCCCACCTGAGGGCCAGCAGGTCCAGCAGCAGGTAGGGCAGGCAGCAGGTGAGGTAGCCCCCCAGGGAGAAGAGCACAGGGAACAGGGGGGACAGCAGGAGGGACGAGTGTCCCCGCAGGAGGTCCCAGAGAGGCTGCAGCATCATCATCTTTATTACTGAGAGCCGCTGCACTGCAGGGCTTATATAGAGCACAGGCCCCGCCCCCTCTGACATCACAGGACACTAGTCCTGTTCCGAGGAAAGTCCATGATGACATGAATCCTGCAAGTTCAGACGAAAATACAGAAACACTCAAGATAAGAGACGCTACACAAACACACTACACAATCTACTACATAATCTACTACACAACATACACAATATACACAACCGCACAAACACACAATCTACTACACAATCTAGTACACAATATACACAATATACACAACCGCACAATCTACTACACAATCTAGTACACAATATACACAATATACACCATACACAATATACACAACTGCACAAACACACTACACTACACAATCTACTACACAATCTAGTACACAATATACACAATATACACAATATACACAACTGCACAAACACACTATTTACATAACCACACAGCCGACTACACAATATACACAATATACACAACCGTACAAACACACAATCTACATCACAAACACACAACACATCCACACTGTAGCAGCCATGTTATGGGTGTTGTTGGCAGTGTATTTAATTTATATTTATAGAACACTTGTTGTATAAAGGGGTCAGAGGTCAGAGATCAGGGGTCAGAGGTCAGAGGTCAGAGGTCAGGGGTCACAGGAGGACGTAATGGGCGAGTGACCCAGACGCAGAACAGATGCTGTCCGCTCCTTCGGGGTCAGAGGTCAGAGGTCTGAGGGTCTGACCTGGATCTGAGGGTCTGACCTGGATCTGAGGGTCTGACCTGGGTCTGAGGGTCTGACCTGGGACCAGAGAGAGAGAGGAAGGCATCTGGACTCGTTCTGTGTGTCTTGTCTGTTTTTAAGGTCCTTAATAAATAATTATTTTCTCTGCACCATTTTTGGTGTTTTAGTGAAACTCTTCTTCTGTGGTGGAGGCCTGCCCCCTGCTGGCCGTCAGAGGAGTGGCACGCTCACATCAACTTATTCTTATTTTATTTATTTACTATTTTTAAAATGTCGCTCTTTACAGTGTTTTAGTATTTTCTAAAACACGTTATACATGGGGGGGGGGGGGGGGGGGGGGGGGCTCGAGGTGAACCACCTGCAGTCTGTCTCCACCTGAACACAAACTACATCTTTTTTAAATAGTTATTTTCAAATATAACTTTGAATTTCATTGTTATGTTTTTTTTGTGTGCGTGTGTGTGTGTGTGTGTGTGTGTGTGTGTGTGTGTGTGTGTGTGTGTGTGTGTGTGTGTGTGTGTGTGTGTGTGTGTGCATGTGTGTGTACTCCTGATTAATTATTTAGATGTGAAATAGTTTTTAATAAATGTTTCAAACGTTAACGTAGGGGACGTCCTCACACTTTAACTGAACCCTCCTAACCCGAAGACAGAACCTTCAAATATATAAAATATCCCCTCACACTGCAGAAAACATCACTTTCATTTCAATCATTTATTTCTTTAACTTATCATTTTTTATTCAAAAGAGCATTTTGGTGTAAAGCAATGTGACATTCCTGTGGTGCCCCCTTTAGGTCACTCAGTGTTACTGCAGGGCTCCTGTAGTAACACCGTGTGACCTGCTGGGCTCCTGTAGTAACACTGTGTGACCTGCAGGGCTCCTGTAGTAACACCGAGTGACCTGCAGGGCTCCTGTAGTAACACTGTGTGACCTGCAGGGCTCCTGTAGTAACACCGAGTGACCTGCAGGGCTCCTGTAGTAAACACCGAGTGACCTGCAGGGCTCCTGTAGTAACACTGAGTGACCTGCAGGGCTCCTGTAGTAACACTGAGTGACCTGCAGGGCTCCTGTAGTAACACTGAGTGACCTGCAGGGCTCCTGTAGTAACACTGAGTGACCTGCAGGGCTCCTGTAGTAACACTGAGTGACCTGCAGGGCTCCTGTAGTAACACTGAGTGACCTGCAGGGCTCCTGTAGTAACACCGTGTGACCTGCAGGGCTCCTGTAGTAACACTGAATTGTCAAGTCTCTAAGTGGTCAGTTCTGGCTAAGGTTCTTGAACGCCTCGTGAGTGAACAGGTAAAGGAGTTTTTATGTATAAATGACTTCCTGTCTGAACATCAGTCAGGCTTCAGAAAGCAGCGCAGCACCATCACTGCCACGATGACCGTGTGAACGATGTGGAGAGTATCCAGATGATAAGCAGAGTTGAGCAGCTCTGTTTGTTGACCTGTCCAAAGCGTCTGACACGTGGATCATCTCATCTCAAAGCAGAGGCTGCTCAGTGTCGGCGTGTCCAGCCGTGCAGTGGGTGGTCTGAGAACTGCCTCTCTGAAAGGTCCCATGTGTTCACTCTGATGGGCTGTCTTCTGAGGGGTTACACATCACTGATGGTGTTCCTCAAGGCTCTGTTTCAGGTCCTCTTTTATTCTCCATCTGCATCAACAGCTCAGGGGAACATGTGGATGAAGCTACTTCACATTATGCGGATGATCCCGTGATGTTCTGTGAGGTCCCTCCTTCAGGAGCTGGTGTTACATCACAGGCTGTTTCTAACACTACTCAGACTCAGCTCTCTGAACTCAAGCTTCTTCTAATGTGGATCAAACCAAGGTAACGCTCTTTCTAAAGCTGAACAGACCCAGAGCCTGTTTTAGATATTGTAACTACGCAAGGAACAAAACTCAAAGTGGTTCCTGTTACAAACACCTGGGTATCTGCTTGATGATTGTCTCTCCTCTCACCCTCAGGTCTCTAACCTGCTGAGGAGCTGAGGGTGAGGCTCGGGTTCTTCTCCAGGAACACGTCCTGCTTCTCCTTGAGGCCAGGAAGAGGCTCTGTGACCTTTGACCTGTGCTGGACTCTGGGATCTGGTCTATATGAATGCACCTGCCCGTTGCCTGGTCCAGTTAGATGCTGCGTATCACAGCGCTCTGAGATGTGTGACTAACTGTGAAGCATTAACCCTTCACTGCACCCTGTGTGCAAGGGCTGCTCTGCTTCACTCTCTGCACGGAGGCTCAGTCACTGGGACATCTTTATATACAAAGCTTTGTTGGGTAAACTCCCGTATTATATCTGCTCTCTGATCACACAGAGAGTTGCAAGCAGCTATTGTCTGAGGTCACAGGATGTAGTCTTGTTAGATGTGCCGAGAGCAAGGACTGTCTGAGGTGAGACAGCTGTTATGAGCAGCTCCACTTGCTGGAACAATCTTCAGCAGGAATTGAAACTGAGCATCTCATTCCTCTGCATGTTTTTAAAGCTAGGGTAAATGAAATGCTTGCTGATACAATGGACACTTGTAAATATCTATAACTATGTATCCTGTAAATATAATGTATAATGTCCTTTATTGTTTTATGTTTCATGTGGAACCTGTTTGCTGCAGGTCTCCCTGAAAAAGAGATCTATGATCTCAATGGGACCAATCTGGATAAATAAAGGTTTGAAATGAAATGAAATGAAATGAGTGACCTGCAGGGCTCCTGTAGTAACACTGAGTGACCTGCAGGGCTCCTGTAGTAACACCGTGTGACCTGCAGGGCTCCTGTAGTAACACCGTGTGACCTGCAGGGCTCCTGTAGTAACATTGAGTGACCTGCAGGGCTCCTGTAGTAACACCGAGTGACCTGCAGGGCTCCTGTAGTGACACCGAGTGACCTGCAGGGCTCCTGTAGTAACACCGTGTGACCTGCAGGGCTCCTGTAGTAACACCGTGTGACCTGCAGGGCTCCTGTAGTAACACCGAGTGACCTGCAGGGCTCCTGTAGTAACACCGAGTGACCTGCAGGGCTCCTGTAGTAACACCGAGTGACCTGCAGGGCTCCTGTAGTAACACCGAGTGACCTGCAGGGCTCCTGTATTAACACTGAGTGACCTGCAGAGGGCGCTGCTGACCTACATTTAATATAGAAGGCAAGTTTATTTATCCAGCATCTTTCGACACAAGGCAATTCACAGTGCTCTACACACATGAAAGACATTCAGAGCATGAAGAGACATATCGTGAAATGACATTTAAAAGTGGAGTGAAGGTGCAGGTCAGTGTGAGACACACACGTGTGAAATGTTGAGCTCTGACTCTCAATCATTTCTCACTTTTTAGCAGACATACTTTTCTATCACGTCCCTTTCTTTCTACTTTCTTATTTAACTTGTCCTTTAGTTATTTCAGGTGTTTCATGCTAAACGAACCCCTCTTTGGAAAACTCTAATCTGCAACACAATATTCAGAGGACTCCACAGATCCTCTGTGTAGCACGTAGCACGAGTTAGCTCGAGGGCTTTGGAGCCGTGTGAAGCCTCGAAGCACCACTTCAGGTCCTTTCCGTGCTTTAACCCCAACACTCGTAGACCTGCAGGAAGCTGTCTCTTCATGTTCACACCTGTTTACAACATGCTGGACCAGCAGACAGAAAATAAAAAGTACAATAATACAAATATTTCATTACAATCACTGGAGGAGTTGCAGAGCTCGGACTTCCCCTGAACACGTCACCACAGGAAGTGAGACAAAGAAATCTGACGATCTTGCGTAATCACTCTGCGTGCGCACGCACACACACACACACACACACACACACACACACACACACACACACACACACACACACACACACACACACACACACACACACACACACACACACACACACACACACACACACACACACACACACACACACACAAGGACATGAAGGATATATAAATAAACTAGTGTCTCTACTTGTCCTCTCTTTCTGAATGTCTTGCCATTCTTAAATTATCCCGAGTACATGGACAGCTTTTCAAAGCGTCTCTAATAATGTCCCCATTTGTCCTCATACACCCTTACATTTCTAAATAATAATGTCTCCATTGTTTAAAATGTCCTCACGAGAAAATATCTAAATGTCTTTTTCGTCATACACGTAAAAAAGCATTTCCTCAGATTTGATGTCTCGTGCGTTTCTCATGAAGTCCCACAGCACCAGATAACACCGTCCTCACTTGTTGAGAATACGCTGACTTATCAAAGTTTCAACACGTCTCGCCTCACACTCTGGATTTCCCCAGAATGCATCACTGCTCGGACTCAGATCTCACATCTGTTTCTCTACGCAGCGTTTTAACAATATTTATCAGATGTTAACTATAATATACATCAGTGTGTAGTGTCTCTACTTTAAAGAGTCCTCTCTACTTTAAAGAGTCCTCTCCTGCTGATGTTCAGGTGTATATCAGTGTGTAGTGTCTCTGCTTTAAAGAGTCCTCTCTACTTTAAAGAGTCCTCTCCTGTTGATGTTCAGGTGTATATCAGTGTGTAGTGTCTCTGCTTTAAAGAGTCCTCTCTACTTTAAAGAGTCCTCTCCTGTTGATGTTCAGGTGTATATCAGTATGTAGTGTCTCTACTTTAAAGAGTCCTCTCTACTTTAAAGAGTCCTCTCCTCTGATGTTCAGGTGTATATCAGTATGTAGTGTCTCTGCTTTAAAGAGTCCTCTCTACTTTAAAGAGTCCTCTCCTGTTGATGTTCAGGTGTATATCAGTGTGTAGTGTCTCTGCTTTAAAGAGTCCTCTCTACTTTAAAGAGTCCTCTCCTGTTGATGTTCAGGTGTATATCAGTGTGTAGTGTCTCTGCTTTAAAGAGTCCTCTCTACTTTAAAGAGTCCTCTCCTGTTGATGTTCAGGTGTATATCAGTGTGTAGTGTCTCTACTTTAAAGAGTCCTCTCCTGCTGATGTTCAGGTGTATTTCAGTATGTAGTGTCTCTACTTTAAAGAGTCCTCTCCTGCTGATGTTCAGGTGTATATCAGTGTGTAGTGTCTCTACTTTAAAGAGTCCTCTCCTGCTGATGTTCAGGTGTATATCAGTATGTAGTGTCTCTACTTTAAAGAGTCCTCTCCTGCTGATGTTCAGGTGTATATCAGTATGTAGTGTCTCTACTTTAAAGAGTCCTCTCCTGCTGATGTTCAGGTGTATATCAGTATGTAGTGTCTCTACTTTAAAGAGTCCTCTCCTGCTGATGTTCAGGTGTATATCAGTATGTAGTGTCTCTACTTTAAAGAGTCCTCTCCTGCTGATGTTCAGGTGTATATCAGTGTGTAGTGTCTCTACTTTAAAGAGTCCTCTCCTGCTGATGTTCAGGTGTATATCAGTATGTAGTGTCTCTACTTTAAAGAGTCCTCTCCTGCTGATGTTCAGGTGTATATCAGTATGTAGTGTCTCTACTTTAAAGAGTCCTCTCCTGCTGATGTTCAGGTGTATATCAGTATGTAGTGTCTCTACTTTAAAGAGTCCTCTCCTGCTGATGTTCAGGTGTATATCAGCATGTAGTGTCTCTACTTTAAAGAGTCCTCTCCTGCTGATGTTCAGGTGTATATCAGTATGTAGTGTCTCTACTTTAAAGAGTCCTCTCCTCTGATGCAATGTCTCTCAGCAGGTGAGTGCTCTTCCTGTCTCTCAGGTATCTCAGGTATGTGCAGCTCAGGTGACTCAGTGTTCCTCACACTGTGTTACGCTGAGGGGAACACCACAGCAGAGTACACTCACAAATAATAAGCAATAAATAAATGAAAAAATATATATGTAATAAATAAATAACTATATATATATATTTGACACCCAAATATATATATATATATAATATTATTTTATAAATGCAGTGTTTTTATTGGATTAGATTAGTTTCTTTAGGAAGTAAAGCTTTATCTGATCGTTCTTTGAATAACTCGGTGGATCCTCAGGAGTTCCTTCTGGGGCTTCTGGTGGATCTTCAGGGTCCTCAGGAGTTCCTTCTGGGGCTTCTGGTGGATCTTCAGGGTCCTCAGGAGTTCCTTCTGGGGCTTCTGGTGGATCTTCAGGATCCTCAGGAGTTCCTTCTGGGGTTTCCCGGCTCCTCCCCCATGCATGAAGTATCTGATCACGTGACTCACTTCCTGTCACATGATCAGATAGCATCGTTCTGGCTCTGAGTTTGGAAAGTGCTTTCCATGGACTCCGCCAAAACACTTTCCGTTCCTTACGCAATCTTGTATGAGGTGTGTGTGTGTGTGTGTGTGTGAGTGTGTGTGTGTGTGTGTGTGTGTGTGTGTGTGTGTGTGTGTGTGTGTGTGTGTGTGTGTGTGTGTGTGTGTGGAAAAGGGGTGGGGCTACATGAGTTGTTCACAGAATAAATAGTTTAGTTTAGGGCTACATGTACCAGCAGATACCGTGTGATCTCAGCTGGAGGTCCTGAGGGGCTTCTGCAGAGTCTGGGACCACGTGGTTTACAGGAACCAGCAGGAAGTGTGTGTGTGTGTGTGTGTGTGTGTGTGTGTGTGTGTGTGTGTGTGTGTGTGATGATTTCCAGCGAACGCTCCTCGTTCCTCTGCAGCTCTGTGTGTGTGATGATTTCCAGTGAACGCTCCTCGTTCCTCTGCAGCTCTTCAATTCTGTTCTCCCAACGATGAAGAGTAATACTAACATTCAAACATTCACTTACTTTATTAACTATACCATCATATCCATAACCACAGTTTGCTGTAGATTACAGTCAGATTACAGTCAGATTACAGTCAGATTACAATCAGATTACAATCAGATTACAATCAGATTACAGTCAGATTACAATCAGATTACAGTCAGATTACAATCAGACTACAGTCAGATTACAGTCAGATTACAGTCAGATTACAGTCAGATTACAATCACATTACAGTCAGATTACAGTCAGATTACAATCAGATTACAGTCAGATTACAGTCAGATTACAGTCAGATTACAATCAGATTACAATCAGATTACAGTCAGTTTACAGTCACATTACAGTCAGATTACAGTCAGATTACAGTCAGATTACAATCAGATTACAATCAGATTACAATCAGATTACAGTCAGTTTACAGTCACATTACAGTCAGTTTACAGTCAGATTACAGTCAGTTTACAGTCAGATTACAGTCAGATTACAGTCAGATTACAATCAGATTACAATCAGATTACAGTCAGATTACAGTCATATTACAGTCAGATTACAGTCAGATTACAGTCAGATTACAATCAGATTACAGTCAGATTACAGTAAATTTACAATCAGATTACAGTCAGTTTAGAAACTGGGACTAAAGACTGAAGCTGGGTCTAGAGACAGAAGCTGGTTCTAAAGACAGAAGCTGGGTCTAGAGACAGAAACTGGGTCCAGAGACAGAAGCTGGTTCTAAAGACAGAAGCTGGGTCTAGAGACAGAAGCTGGGTCCAGAGACAGAAGCTGGTTCTAAAGACAGAAGCTAGGTCCAGAGACAGAAGCTGGTTCTAAAGACAGAAGCTGGGTCTAGAGACAGAATCTGGGTCTAGAGACAGAAGCTGGGTCCAGAGACAGAAGCTGGTTCTAAAGACAGAAGTTGGGTCTAGAGACAGAATCTGGGTCTAGAGACAGAAGCTGGGCCTAGAGACAGAAGCTGGTTCTAAAGACAGAAGCTGGGTCTAGAGACAGAAGCTGGGTCCAGAGACAGAAGCTGGGCCTAGAGACAGCATCTGGGTCTAGAGACAGAAGCTGGGTCTAGAGACAGAAGCTGGGTCCAGAGACAGAAGCTGGGACTAGAGACAGAAGCTGGGTCTAGAGACAGAAACTGGGTCTAGAGACAGAAGCTGGGTCTAGAGACAGAAGCTGGGTCTAAAGACAGAAGCTGGGTCTAGAGACAGAAGCTGGGTCTAGAGACAGAAACTGGGTCTAGAGACAGAATCTGCGTCTAGAGAAAGAAGCTGGGTCTAAAGACAGAAGCTGGGTCTAGAGACAGAAGCTGGGTCCAGAGACAGAAGCTGGTTCTAAAGACAGAAGCTGGGTCTAGAGACAGAATCTGGGTCTAGAGACAGAAATTGGGTCCAGAGACAGAAGTTGGTTCTAAAGACAGAAGCTGGGTCTAGAGACAGAAGCTGGGTCCAGAGACAGAAGCTGGGTCTAGAGACAGAAGCTGGGTCTAAAGACAGAAGGTGGGTCTAGAGACAGAAGCTGGTTCTAAAGACAGAAACTGGGTCTAGAGACAGAAGCTGGGTCCAGAGACAGAAGCTGTAGAGACAGCATCTGGGTCTAGAGACAGAAGCTGAGTCTAGAGACAGAAGCTGGGTCTAAAGACAGAAGCTGGGTCTAGAGACAGAAGCTGGGTCCAGAGACAGAAGCTGGGACTAGAGACAGAAGCTGGGTCTAGAGACAGAAAGTGGGTCTAGAGACAGAATCTGCGTCTAGAGACAGAAGCTGGGACTAGAGACAGAAGCTGGGTCTAAAGACAGAAGCTGGGTCTAGAGACAGAAGCTGGGTCTAGAGACAGAAGCTGGTTCCAGAGACACAAGCTGGGTCTAGAGACAGAAGCTGGGTCTAGAGACAGAAGCTGGGTCTAGAGACACAAGCTGGGTCTAGAGACATAAGCTGGACCTTGTGACAGAAGCTGGGCCTAAAGACAGAAGCTGGGTCTAGAGACAGAAGCTGGGCCTAGAGACAGAAGCTGGGTCTAGAGACAGAAGCTGGGTCTAGAGACAGAAGCTGGGCCTAGAGACAGCAGCTGGGTTTAGAGCCAGAAGCTGGGTCTAGAGACAGAAGCTGAGTCTAGAGACAGAAGCTGGGACTAAAGACAGAAGCTGGGACTAAAGACAGAAGCTGGGCCTAGAGACAGAAGCTGGGTCTAGAGAGAGAAGCTGAGTCTAGAGACAGAAGCTGGGACTAAAGACAGAAGCTGGGTCTAGAGACAGAAACTGGGTCTAGAGACAGAAGCTGGGTCTAAATACAGAAGCTGGGTTTAGAGCCAGAAGCTGGGGCTAGAGACAGAAGATGGGACTAGAGCCAGAAGCTGGGTCTAGAGACAGAAGCTGGGTCTAGAGACAGAAGCTGGGTCAAGAGACAGAAGCTGGGCCTAAAGACAGAAGCTGGGTCTAGAGATAGAAGCTGGGTCTAGAGACAGAAGCTGGGTCTAGAGACAGAAGCTGGGACTAGAGAGAGAAGCTGAATTTAGAGCCAGAAGCTGGGTCTAGAGACATAAGCTGAGTCTAGGGACAGAAGCTGGGACTAATGACAGAAGCTGGGACTAAAGACAGAAGCTGGGACTAAAGACAGAAGCTGGGCCTAGAGACAGAAGCTGGGTCTAGAGAGAGAAGCTGGGTCTAGAGACAGAAGCTGGGTCTAAAGACAGAAGCTGGGTCTAGAGACAGAAGCTGGGTCTAGAGACAGAAAATGGGTCTAGAGACAGAGGCTGGTTCTAAAGACAGAATCTGGGTCTAGAGACAGAAGCTGGGTCTAAAGACAAAAGCTGGGTTTAGAGCCAGAAGCTGGGTCTAAAGACAGAAGATGGGACTAGAGACAGAAGCTGGGTTTAGAGCCAGAATCTGGGTCTAGAGACAGAAGTTGAGTCTAGAGACAGAAGCTGGGACTAAAGACAGAAGCTTGGACTAAAGACAGAAGCTGGGACTAAAGACAGAAGCTGGGCCTAGAGACAGAAGCTGGGTCTAGAGAGAGAAGCTGAGTCTAGAGACAGAAGCTGGGACTAAAGACAGAAGCTGGGTCTAGAGACAGAAACTGGGTCTAGAGACAGAAGCTGGGTCTAAAGACAGAAGCTGAGTTTAGAGCCAGAAGCTGGGTCTAGAGACAGAAGCTGGGTCTAGAGACAGAAGATGGGACTAGAGCCACAAGCTGGGTCTAGAGACAGAAGCTGGGTCTAAAGACAGAAGCTGGGCCTAGAGCCAGAAGCTGGGTCTAGAGCCAGAAGCTGGGTCAAGAGACAGAAGCTGGGCCTAAAGACAGAAGCTGGGTCTAGAGACAGAAGCTGGTTCTAGAGACAGAAGCTGGGTCTAAAGACAGAAGCTGGGTCTAGAGACAGAAGCTGGGTCCAGAGACACAAGCTGGGTCTAGAGACAGAAGCTGGGTCTAGAGACAGAAGCTGGGTCTAGAGACACAAGCTGGGCCTAGAGACAGAAGCTGGGCCTAGAGACAGAAGCTGGGCCTAGAGACAGAAGCTGGACCTAGAGACAGAAACAGAAGCTGGGCCTAGAGACAGAAGCTGGGTCTAGAGACAGAAGCTGGTTCTAGAGACAGAAGCTGGGTCTAGAGACAGAAGCTGGGCCTAGAGACAGAAGCTAGGTTTAGAGCCAGAAGCTGGGTCTAGAGACAGAAGCTGAGTCTAGAGACAGATGCTGGGACTAAAGACAGAAGCTGGGACTAAAGGCAGAAGCTGGTCCTAGAGACAGAAGCTGGGTCTAGATAGAGAAGCTGAGTCTAGAGACAGAAGCTGGGACTAAAGACAGAAGCTGGGTCTAGAGACAGAAGCTGGGCCTAGAGACAGAAGCTGGGTCTAGAGACAGAAGATGGGACTAGAGCCAGAAGCTGGGTCTAGAGACAGAAGCTGGGTCTAAAGACAGAAGCTGGGTCTAGAGCCAGAAGCTGGGTCAAGAGACAGAAGCTGGGCCTAAAGACAGAATCTGGGTCTAGAGACAGAATCTGGGTCTAGAGACAGAAGCTGGGTCTAGAGACAGAATCTGGGTCTAAAGACAGAAGCTGGGTCTAGATACAGAAGCTGGTTCCAGAGGCACAAGCTGGGTCTAGAGACAGAAGCTGGGTCTAGAGACAGAAGCTGGTTCCAGAGACACAAGCTGGGTCTAGAGACAGAAGCTGGGTCTAGAGACACAAGCTTGGCCTAGAGACAGAAGCTGGTTCTTGTGACAGAAGCTGGGCCTAAAGACAGAAGCTGGGCCTAGAGACAGAAGCTGGGTCTAGAGACAGAAGCTGGTACTAGAGACAGAAGCTGGGTCTACAGACAGAAGCTGGGACTAAAGACAGAAGCTGGGAGTAAAAACAGAAGCTGGGCCTAGAGACAGAAGCTGGGTCTAGAGAGAGAAGCTGAGGCTAGAGACAGAAGCTGGGACTAAAGACAGAAGCTGGGTCTAGAGACAGAAACTGGGTCTAGAGACAGAAGCAGGGTCTAGAGACAGAAGCTGGGTCTAGAGACAGAAGATGGGACTAGAGCCAGAAGCTGGGTCTAGAGACAGAAGCTGGGTCTAGAGCCAGAAGCTGGGTCAAGAGACAGAAGCTGGGTCTAAAGACAGAAGCTGGGTCTAGAGACAGAAGCTGGGTCTAGAGACAGAAGCTGGGTCTAGAGACACAAGTTGGGCCTAGAGACAAAAGCTGGGCCTAGAGACAGAAGCTGGGCCTAGAGACAGAAGCTGGGCCTAAATACAGAAGCTGGGCCTAGAGACAGAAGCTGGGACTAGAGACAGAAGCTGGTTCTAGCGACAGAAGCTGGGTCTAAATACAGAAGCTGGGTCTAAATAAAGAAGCTGGGTCTAAATACAGAAGCTGGGAATAGAGACAGAAGCTGGGTATAGAGACAGAAGCTGGGTCTAAAGACAGAGGCTGGGCCTAGAGACAGAAGCTGGGTATAGAGACAGAAGCTGGGTCTAAAGACAGAAGCTGGGACTAGAGACAGAGGCTGGGACTAGAGACAGAAGCTGGGTATAGAGACAGAAGCTGGGACTAGAGACAGAAGCTGGGTCTAAAGACAGAAGCTGGGTCTAGAGACAGAAGCTGGGTCCAGAGACAGAAGCTGGGTCTAGAGACAGAAGCTGGGTGTAGAGACAGAAGCTGGATCTAGAGACAGAAGCTGGGTCTAGAGACAGAAGCTGGGTGTAGAGACACAAGCTGGATCTAGAGACAGAAGCTGGGTCTAGAGACAGAAGCTGGGTCTAGAGACAGAAGCTGGGTCTAGAGACAGAAGCTGGGTGTAGAGACAGAAGCTGGATCTAGAGACAGAAGCTGGGTGTAGAGACAGAAGCTGGATCTAGAGACAGAAGCTGGGTATAAAGACAGAAGCTGGGTCTAAAGACAGAAGCTGGGTATAAAGACAGAAGCTGGGTCTAGAGACAGAAGCTGGGCCTAGAGACAGAAGCTGGTTCTAGAGACAGAAGCTGGGTCTAGAGACAGAGGCTGGGTCTAGAGACAGAAGCTGGGTATAGAGACAGAAGCTGGGACTAGAGACAGAAGCTGGGACTAGAGAAGACAGAAGCTGGGTCTAGAGATAGAAGCTGGGTCTAGAGACAGATGCTGGGCCTAGGGACAGAAGCTGGGTCTAAAGACAGAAGCTGGGTCTAAAGACAGAAGATGGGTCTAGAGAGAGAAGCTGGTTCTAGAGACAGAAGCTGGGTCTAGAGACAGAAGCTGGGCCTAGAGACAGAAGCTGGGACTAGAGACAGAAGCTGGTTCTAGAGACAGAAGCTGGGTCTAGATAAAGAATCTGGGCCTAGAGACAGAAGCTGGGTATAAAGACAGAAGCTGGGTCTAAAGAGAGAAGCTGGGTCTAGAGGCAGAAGCTGGGTCAAGAGACAGAAGCTGGGCCTAAAGACAGAATCTGGGTCTAGAGACAGAATCTGGGTCTAGAGACAGAAGCTGGGTCTAGAGACAGAAGCTGGGTCTAAAGACAGAAGCTGGGTCTAGATACAGAAGCTGGTTCCAGAGGCACAAGCTGGGTCTAGAGACAGAAGCTGGGTCTAGAGACAGAAGCTGGTTCCAGAGACACAAGCTGGGTCTAGAGACAGAAGCTGGGTCTAGAGACACAAGCTTGGCCTAGAGACAGAAGCTGGTTCTTGTGACAGAAGCTGGGCCTAAAGACAGAAGCTGGGCCTAGAGACAGAAGCTGGGTCTAGAGACAGAAGCTGGGTCTAGAGACAGAAGATGGGACTAGAGCCAGAAGCTGGGTCTAGAGACAGAAGCTGGGTCTAAAGACAGAAGCTGGGTCTAGAGCCAGAAGCTGGGTCAAGAGACAGAAGCTGGGCCTAAAGACAGAATCTGGGTCTAGAGACAGAATCTGGGTCTAGAGACAGAAGCTGGGTCTAAAGACAGAAGCTGGGTCTAGATACAGAAGCTGGTTCCAGAGGCACAAGCTGGGTCTAGAGACAGAAGCTGGGTCTAGAGACAGAAGCTGGGTCTAGAGACAGAAGCTGGTTCCAGAGACAGAAGCTGGGTCTAGAGACAGAAGCTGGGTCTAGAGACACAAGCTTGGCCTAGAGACAGAAGCTGGTTCTTGTGACAGAAGCTGGGCCTAAAGACAGAAGCTGGGCCTAGAGACAGAAGCTGGGTCTAGAGACAGAAGCTGGTACTAGAGACAGAAGCTGGGTCTAGAGACAGAAGCTGGGACTAAAGACAGAAGCTGGGAGTAAAGACAGAAGCTGGGCCTGGAGACAGAAGCTGGTCTAGAGAGAGAAGCTGAGGCTAGAGACAGAAGCTGGGACTAAAGACAGAAGCTGGGTCTAGAGACAGAAACTGGGTCTAGAGACAGAAGCAGGGTCTAGAGACAGAAGCTGGGTCTAGAGACAGAAGATGGGACTAGAGCCAGAAGCTGGGTCTAGAGACAGAAGCTGGGTCTAGAGCCAGAAGCTGGGTCAAGAGACAGAAGCTTGGTCTAAAGACAGAAGCTGGGTCTAGAGACAGAAGCTGGGCCTAGAGACAGAAGCTGGGTCTAGAGACAGAAGCTGGGTCTAGAGACAGAAGCTGGGCCTAGAGACAGCAGCTGGGTTTAGAGCCAGAAGCTGGGTCTAGAGACAGAAGCTGAGTCTAGAGACAGAAGCTGGGACTAAAGACAGAAGCTGGGACTAAAGACAGAAGCTGGGCCTAGAGACAGAAGCTGGGTCTAGAGAGAGAAGCTGAGTCTAGAGACAGAAGCTGGGACTAAAGACAGAAGCTGGGTCTAGAGACAGAAACTGGGTCTAGAGACAGAAGCTGGGTCTAAATACAGAAGCTGGGTTTAGAGCCAGAAGCTGGGGCTAGAGACAGAAGATGGGACTAGAGCCAGAAGCTGGGTCTAGAGACAGAAGCTGGGTCTAGAGACAGAAGCTGGGTCAAGAGACAGAAGCTGGGCCTAAAGACAGAAGCTGGGTCTAGAGACAGAAGCTGGGTCTAGAGACAGAAGCTGGGTCTAGAGACAGAAGCTGGGACTAGAGAGAGAAGCTGAGTTTAGAGCCAGAAGCTGGGTCTAGAGACATAAGCTGAGTCTAGGGACAGAAGCTGGGACTAATGACAGAAGCTGGGACTAAAGACAGAAGCTGGGACTAAAGACAGAAGCTGGGCCTAGAGACAGAAGCTGGGTCTAGAGAGAGAAGCTGGGTCTAGAGACAGAAGCTGGGTCTAAAGACAGAAGCTGGGTCTAGAGACAGAAGCTGGGTCTAGAGACAGAAAATGGGTCTAGAGACAGAGGCTGGTTCTAAAGACAGAATCTGGGTCTAGAGACAGAAGCTGGGTCTAAAGACAAAAGCTGGGTTTAGAGCCAGAAGCTGGTCTAAAGACAGAAGATGGGACTAGAGACAGAAGCTGGGTTTAGAGCCAGAATCTGGGTCTAGAGACAGAAGTTGAGTCTAGAGACAGAAGCTGGGACTAAAGACAGAAGCTTGGACTAAAGACAGAAGCTGGGACTAAAGACAGAAGCTGGGCCTAGAGACAGAAGCTGGGTCTAGAGAGAGAAGCTGAGTCTAGAGACAGAAGCTGGGACTAAAGACAGAAGCTGGGTCTAGAGACAGAAACTGGGTCTAGAGACAGAAGCTGGGTCTAAAGACAGAAGCTGGGTTTAGAGCCAGAAGCTGGGTCTAGAGACAGAAGCTGGGTCTAGAGACAGAAGATGGGACTAGAGCCACAAGCTGGGTCTAGAGACAGAAGCTGGGTCTAAAGACAGAAGCTGGGCCTAGAGCCAGAAGCTGGGTCTAGAGCCAGAAGCTGGGTCAAGAGACAGAAGCTGGGCCTAAAGACAGAAGCTGGGTCTAGAGACAGAAGCTGGTTCTAGAGACAGAAGCTGGGTCTAAAGACAGAAGCTGGGTCTAGAGACAGAAGCTGGGTCCAGAGACACAAGCTGGGTCTAGAGACAGAAGCTGGGTCTAGAGACAGAAGCTGGGTCTAGAGACACAAGCTGGGCCTAGAGACAGAAGCTGGGCCTAGAGACAGAAGCTGGGCCTAGAGACAGAAGCTGGACCTAGAGACAGAAACAGAAGCTGGGCCTAGAGACAGAAGCTGGGTCTAGAGACAGAAGCTGGTTCTAGAGACAGAAGCTGGGTCTAGAGACAGAAGCTGGGCCTAGAGACAGAAGCTAGGTTTAGAGCCAGAAGCTGGGTCTAGAGACAGAAGCTGAGTCTAGAGACAGATGCTGGGACTAAAGACAGAAGCTGGGACTAAAGGCAGAAGCTGGTCCTAGAGACAGAAGCTGGGTCTAGATAGAGAAGCTGAGTCTAGAGACAGAAGCTGGGACTAAAGACAGAAGCTGGGTCTAGAGACAGAAGCTGGGTCTAGAGACAGAAGCTGGGTCTAGAGACAGAAGATGGGACTAGAGCCAGAAGCTGGGTCTAGAGACAGAAGCTGGGTCTAAAGACAGAAGCTGGGTCTAGAGCCAGAAGCTGGGTCAAGAGACAGAAGCTGGGCCTAAAGACAGAATCTGGGTCTAGAGACAGAATCTGGGTCTAGAGACAGAAGCTGGGTCTAGAGACAGAAGCTGGGTCTAAAGACAGAAGCTGGGTCTAGATACAGAAGCTGGTTCCAGAGGCACAAGCTGGGTCTAGAGACAGAAGCTGGGTCTAGAGACAGAAGCTGGTTCCAGAGACACAAGCTGGGTCTAGAGACAGAAGCTGGGTCTAGAGACACAAGCTGGGCCTAGAGACAGAAGCTGGTTCTTGTGACAGAAGCTGGGCCTAAAGACAGAAGCTGGGCCTAGAGACAGAAGCTGGGTCTAGAGACAGAAGCTGGTACTAGAGACAGAAGCTGGGTCTAGAGACATAAGCTGGGACTAAAGACAGAAGCTGGGAGTAAAGACAGAAGCTGGGCCTAGAGACAGAAGCTGGGCCTAAAGACAGAAGCTGGGTCTAGAGACAGAAGCTGGGTCTAGAGACAGAAGCTGGGACTAAAGACAGAAGCTGGGTCTAGAGACAGAAACTGGGTCTAGAGACAGAAGCTGGGCCTAAAGACAGAAGCTGGGTCTAGAGACAGAAGCTGGGTCTAGAGACAGAAGCTGGGTCTAGAGACAGAAGCTGGGACTAGAGAGAGAAGCTGAGTTTAGAGCCAGAAGCTGGGTCTAGAGACATAAGCTGAGTCTAGGGACAGAAGCTGGGACTAATGACAGAAGCTGGGACTAAAGACAGAAGCTGGGACTAAAGACAGAAGCTGGGCCTAGAGACAGAAGCTGGGTCTAGAGAGAGAAGCTGGGTCTAGAGACAGAAGCTGGGTCTAAAGACAGAAGCTGGGTCTAGAGACAGAAGCTGGGTCTAGAGACAGAAAATGGGTCTAGAGACAGAGGCTGGTTCTAAAGACAGAATCTGGGTCTAGAGACAGAAGCTGGGTCTAAAGACAAAAGCTGGGTTTAGAGCCAGAAGCTGGGTCTAAAGACAGAAGATGGGACTAGAGACAGAAGCTGGGTTTAGAGCCAGAATCTGGGTCTAGAGACAGAAGTTGAGTCTAGAGACAGAAGCTGGGACTAAAGACAGAAGCTTGGACTAAAGACAGAAGCTGGGACTAAAGACAGAAGCTGGGCCTAGAGACAGAAGCTGGGTCTAGAGAGAGAAGCTGAGTCTAGAGACAGAAGCTGGGACTAAAGACAGAAGCTGGGTCTAGAGACAGAAACTGGGTCTAGAGACAGAAGCTGGGTCTAAAGACAGAAGCTGGGTTTAGAGCCAGAAGCTGGGTCTAGAGACAGAAGCTGGGTCTAGAGACAGAAGATGGGACTAGAGCCACAAGCTGGGTCTAGAGACAGAAGCTGGGTCTAAAGACAGAAGCTGGGCCTAGAGCCAGAAGCTGGGTCTAGAGCCAGAAGCTGGGTCAAGAGACAGAAGCTGGGCCTAAAGACAGAAGCTGGGTCTAGAGACAGAAGCTGGTTCTAGAGACAGAAGCTGGGTCTAAAGACAGAAGCTGGGTCTAGAGACAGAAGCTTGGTCCAGAGACACAAGCTGGGTCTAGAGACAGAAGCTGGGTCTAGAGACAGAAGCTGGGTCTAGAGACACAAGCTGGGTCTAGAGACAGAAGCTGGGCCTAGAGACAGAAGCTGGGCCTAGAGACAGAAGCTGGACCTAGAGACAGAAACAGAAGCTGGGCCTAGAGACAGAAGCTGGGTCTAGAGACAGAAGCTGGTTCTAGAGACAGAAGCTGGGTCTAGAGACAGAAGCTGGGCCTAGAGACAGAAGCTAGGTTTAGAGCCAGAAGCTGGGTCTAGAGACAGAAGCTGAGTCTAGAGACAGATGCTGGGACTAAAGACAGAAGCTGGGACTAAAGGCAGAAGCTGGTCCTAGAGACAGAAGCTGGGTCTAGATAGAGAAGCTGAGTCTAGAGACAGAAGCTGGGACTAAAGACAGAAGCTGGGTCTAGAGACAGAAGCTGGGTCTAGAGACAGAAGCTGGGTCTAGAGACAGAAGATGGGACTAGAGCCAGAAGCTGGGTCTAGAGACAGAAGCTGGGTCTAAAGACAGAAGCTGGGTCTAGAGCCAGAAGCTGGGTCAAGAGACAGAAGCTGGGCCTAAAGACAGAATCTGGGTCTAGAGACAGAATCTGGGTCTAGAGACAGAAGCTGGGTCTAGAGACAGAAGCTGGGTCTAAAGACAGAAGCTGGGTCTAGATACAGAAGCTGGTTCCAGAGGCACAAGCTGGGTCTAGAGACAGAAGCTGGGTCTAGAGACAGAAGCTGGTTCCAGAGACACAAGCTGGGTCTAGAGACAGAAGCTGGGTCTAGAGACACAAGCTGGGCCTAGAGACAGAAGCTGGTTCTTGTGACAGAAGCTGGGCCTAAAGACAGAAGCTGGGCCTAGAGACAGAAGCTGGGTCTAGAGACAGAAGCTGGTACTAGAGACAGAAGCTGGGTCTAGAGACAGAAGCTGGGACTAAAGACAGAAGCTGGGAGTAAAGACAGAAGCTGGGCCTAGAGACAGAAGCTGGGTCTAGAGAGAGAAGCTGAGGCTAGAGACAGAAGCTGGGACTAAAGACAGAAGCTGGGTCTAGAGACAGAAACTGGGTCTAGAGACAGAAGCAGGGTCTAGAGACAGAAGCTGGGTCTAGAGACAGAAGATGGGACTAGAGCCAGAAGCTGGGTCTAGAGACAGAAGCTGGGTCTAGAGCCAGAAGCTGGGTCAAGAGACAGAAGCTGGGTCTAAAGACAGAAGCTGGGTCTAGAGACAGAAGCTGGGTCTAGAGACAGAAGCTGGGTCTAGAGACAGAAGCTGGGTCTAGAGACACAAGTTGGGCCTAGAGACAAAAGCTGGGCCTAGAGACAGAAGCTGGGCCTAAATACAGAAGCTGGGCCTAGAGACAGAAGCTGGGACTAGAGACAGAAGCTGGTTCTAGCGACAGAAGCTGGGTCTAAATACAGAAGCTGGGTCTAAATAAAGAAGCTGGGTCTAAATACAGAAGCTGGGAATAGAGACAGAAGCTGGGTATAGAGACAGAAGCTGGGTCTAAAGACAGAGGCTGGGCCTAGAGACAGAAGCTGGGTATAGAGACAGAAGCTGGGTCTAAAGACAGAAGCTGGGACTAGAGACAGAGGCTGGGCCTAGAGACAGAAGCTGGGTATAGAGACAGAAGCTGGGACTAGAGACAGAAGCTGGGTCTAAAGACAGAAGCTGGGTCTAGAGACAGAAGCTGGGTCCAGAGACAGAAGCTGGGTCTAGAGACAGAAGCTGGGTGTAGAGACAGAAGCTGGATCTAGAGACAGAAGCTGGGTCTAGAGACAGAAGCTGGGTGTAGAGACACAAGCTGGATCTAGAGACAGAAGCTGGGTCTAGAGACAGAAGCTGGGTCTAGAGACAGAAGCTGGGTGTAGAGACAGAAGCTGGATCTAGAGACAGAAGCTGGGTGTAGAGACAGAAGCTGGATCTAGAGACAGAAGCTGGGTATAAAGACAGAAGCTGGGTCTAAAGACAGAAGCTGGGTATAAAGACAGAAGCTGGGTCTAGAGACAGATGCTGGGCCTAGAGACAGAAGCTGGTTCTAGAGACAGAAGCTGGGTCTAGAGACAGAGGCTGGGTCTAGAGACAGAAGCTGGGTATAGAGACAGAAGCTGGGACTAGAGACAGAAGCTGGGACTAGAGAAGACAGAAGCTGGGTCTAGAGATAGAAGCTGGGTCTAGAGACAGATGCTGGGCCTAGGGACAGAAGCTGGGTCTAAAGACAGAAGCTGGGTCTAAAGACAGAAGATGGGTCTAGAGAGAGAAGCTGGTTCTAGAGACAGAAGCTGGGTCTAGAGACAGAAGCTGGGCCTAGAGACAGAAGCTGGGACTAGAGACAGAAGCTGGTTCTAGAGACAGAAGCTGGGTCTAGATAAAGAATCTGGGCCTAGAGACAGAAGCTGGGTATAAAGACAGAAGCTGGGTCTAAAGAGAGAAGCTGGGTCTAGAGGCAGAAGCTGGGTGTAAAGACAGAAGCTGGGTCTAGAGACAGAAGCTGGGACTAGAGAGAGAAGCTGGGTTTAGAGCCAGAAGCTGGGTCTAGAGACATAAACTGGGTCTAGAGACACAAGCTGGGCCTAGAGACAAAAGCTGGGCCTAGAGACAGAAGCTGGGCCTAAATACAGAAGCTGGGCCTAGAGACAGAAGCTGGGTCTAGAGACAGAAGCTGGTTCTAGCGACAGAAGCTGGGTCTAAATACAGAAGCTGGGTCTAAATAAAGAAGCTGGGTCTAAATACAGAAGCTGGGTATAGAGACAGAAGCTGGGTCTAAAGACAGAGGCTGGGCCTAGAGACAGAAGCTGGGTATAGAGACAGAAGCTGGGTCTAAAGACAGAAGCTGGGACTAGAGACAGAGGCTGGGCCTAGAGACAGAAGCTGGGTATAGAGACAGAAGCTGGGTCTAGAGACAGAAGCTGGGTCCAGAGACAGAAGCTGGGTCTAGAGACAGAAGCTGGGTGTAGAGACAGAAGCTGGGTGTAGAGACAGAAGCTGGATCTAGAGACAGAAGCTGGGTCTAAAGACAGAAGCTGGGTCTAGAGACAGAAGCTGGGTCTAGAGACAGAAGCTGGGTGTAGAGACAGAAGCTGGATCTAGAGACAGAAGCTGGGTGTAGAGACAGAAGCTGGATCTAGAGACAGAAGCTGGGTGTAGAGAAAGAAGCTGGATCTAGAGACAGAAGCTGGGTATAAAGACAGAAGCTGGGTCTAAAGACAGAAGCTGGGTTTAAAGACAGAAGCTGGGTCTAGAGACAGAAGCTGGGCCTAGAGACAGAAGCTGGGTATAGAGACAGAAGCTGGGACTAGAGACAGAAGCTGGGACTAGAGAAGACAGAAGCTGGGTCTAGAGATAGAAGCTGGGTCTAGAGACAGATGCTGGGCCTAGGGACAGAAGCTGGGTCTAAAGACAGAAGCTGGGTCTAGAGACAGAAGCTGGGTCTAGAGACAGAAGCTGGGTCTAGAGACAGAAGTTGGGTCTAGAGACACAAGCTGGGCCTAGAGACAAAAGCTGGGCCTAGAGACAGAAGCTGGGCCTAAATACAGAAGCTGGGCCTAGAGACAGAAGCTGGGTCTAGAGACAGAAGCTGGTTCTAGCGACAGAAGCTGGGTCTAAATACAGAAGCTGGGTCTAAATAAAGAAGCTGGGTCTAAATACAGAAGCTGGGAATAGAGACAGAAGCTGGGTATAGAGACAGAAGCTGGGTCTAAAGACAGAGGCTGGGCCTAGAGACAGAAGCTGGGTATAGAGACAGAAGCTGGGTCTAAAGACAGAAGCTGGGACTAGAGACAGAGGCTGGGCCTAGAGACAGAAGCTGGGTATAGAGACAGAAGCTGGGACTAGAGACAGAAGCTGGGTCTAAAGACAGAAGCTGGGTCTAGAGACAGAAGCTGGGTCCAGAGACAGAAGCTGGGTCTAGAGACAGAAGCTGGGAATAGAGACAGAAGCTGGGTATAGAGACAGAAGCTGGGTCTAAAGACAGAGGCTGGGCCTAGAGACAGAAGCTGGGTATAGAGACAGAAGCTGGGTCTAAAGACAGAAGCTGGGACTAGAGACAGAGGCTGGGCCTAGAGACAGAAGCTGGGTATAGAGACAGAAGCTGGGACTAGAGACAGAAGCTGGGTCTAAAGACAGAAGCTGGGTCTAGAGACAGAAGCTGGGTCCAGAGACAGAAGCTGGGTCTAGAGACAGAAGCTGGGTCTAGAGACAGAAGCTGGGCCTAGAGACAGAAGCTGGGTCTAGAGACAGAAGCTGGGTCTAGAGACAGAAGCTGGTTCTAAAGACAGAATCTGGGTCTAGAGACAGAAGCTGGGTCTAAAGTCAAAAGCTGGGTTTAGAGCCAGAAGCTGGGTCTAAAGACAGAAGCTGGGTCTAGAGACAGAAGCTGGGTCCAGAGACAGAAACTGGTTCTAAAGACAGAAGCTAGGTCCTGAGACAGAAGCTGGTTCTAAAGACAGAAGCTGGGTCTAGAGACAGAATCTGGGTCTAGAGACAGAAGCTGGGTCCAGAGACAGAAGCTGGTTCTAAAGACAGAAGCTGGGTCTAGAGACAGAATCTGGGTCCAGAGACAGAAGCTGGTTCTAAAGACAGAAGCTAGGTCCAGAGACAGAAGCTGGTTCTAAAGACAGAAGCTGGGTCTAGAGACAGAATCTGGGTCTAGAGACAGAAGCTGGGTCCAGAGACAGAAGCTGGTTCTAAAGACAGAAGCTGGGTCTAGAGACAGAATCTGGGTCTAGAGACAGAAGCTGGGTCTAGAGACAGAAGCTGGTTCTAAAGACAGAAGCTGGGTCTAGAGACAGAAGCTGGGTCCAGAGACAGAAGCTGGGCCTAGAGACAGCATCTGGGTCTAGAGACAGAAGCTGGGTCTAGAGACAGAAGCTGGGTCCAGAGACAGAAGCTGGGACTAGAGAAAGAAGCTGGGTCTAGAGACAGAAACTGGGTCTAGAGACAGAAGCTGGGTCTAGAGACAGAAGCTGGTCTAAAGACAGAAGCTGGGTCTAGAGACAGAAGCTGGGTCTAGAGACAGAAACTGGGTCTAGAGACAGAATCTGCGTCTAGAGAAAGAAGCTGGGTCTAAAGACAGAAGCTGGGTCCAGAGACAGAAGCTGGTTCTAAAGACAGAAGCTGGGTCTAGAGACAGAATCTGGGTCTAGAGACAGAAATTGGGTCCAGAGACAGAAGTTGGTTCTAAAGACAGAAGCTGGGTCTAGAGACAGAAGCTGGGTCCAGAGACAGAAGCTGGGTCTAGAGACAGAAGCTGGGTCTAAAGACAGAAGGTGGGTCTAGAGAACAGAAGCTGGTTCTAAAGACAGAAACTGGGTCTAGAGACAGAAGCTGGGTCCAGAGACAGAAGCTGTAGAGAAAAGCATCTGGGTCTAGAGACAGAAGCTGGGTCTAGAGACAGAAGCTGGGTCTAAAGACAGAAGCTGGGTCTAGAGACAGAAGCTGGGTCAAGAGACAGAAGCTGGGACTAGAGACAGAAGCTGGGTCTAGAGACAGAAACTGGGTCTAGAGACAGAATCTGCGTCTAGAGACAGAAGCTGGGTCTAGAGACAGAAGCTGGGTCTAAAGACAGAAGCTGGGTCTAGAGACAGTAGCTGGGTCTAGAGACAGAATCTGGTTCCAGAGACACAAGCTGGGTCTAGAGACAGAAGCTGGGTCTAGAGACAGAAGCTGGGTCTAGAGACACAAGCTGGGTCTAGAGACATAAGCTGGACCTTGTGACAGAAGCTGGGCCTAAAGACAGAAGCTGGGCCTAGAGACAGAAGCTGGGCCTAGAGACAGAAGCTGGGTCTAGAGACAGAAGCTGGGTCTAGAGACAGAAGCTGGGCCTAGAGACAGCAGCTGGGTTTAGAGCCAGAAGCTGGGTCTAGAGACAGAAGCTGAGTCTAGAGACAGAAGCTGGGACTAAGACAGAAGCTGGACTAAAGACAGAAGCTGGGCCTAGAGACAGAAGCTGGGTCTAGAGAGAGAAGCTGAGTCTAGAGACAGAAGCTGGGACTAAAGACAGAAGCTGGGTCTAGAGACAGAAACTGGGTCTAGAGACAGAAGCTGGGTCTAAATACAGAAGCTGGGTTTAGAGCCAGAAGCTGGGGCTAGAGACGAAGGACAGACTGGGTACTAGAGCCAGAAGCTGGGTCTA
>JAMFTG010002434.1:0-12500 GCA_023974075.1 Chaenocephalus aceratus
AGGTGTTCAAAAAGGCTTTTGCATGAAAAGCAGTCCAGAAAGAGGCTATTTCAATGAATCAAAGTCAGAGGTAGAGAGGTCTCGTGTCCTTAAGCTCACCTGGACTGCAGAGAGTGAATGTGTGTGTGTTCAAGAAGGAAACTGAGACTATATTCCCACTTGAGCAAAACAGAAATGTCCTGATGTTCTTCCCATCTTTCAAGTCACTTCATACCCTAAAAAAGAAAAGTAGGGTAACTTAGGTCCTTTGGACTGTTTTTTCTAGTTTAGTGTTCTTTCTCGTATTGCCTGTTTTTTATACTGCAACCATTTCCCACATTGGGATCAATAAAGTACCTACCTACCCACCTACCTACCCACCTACCACTACCTACCTACCTACCTACCCTACCCACCTACCTACCCACCTACCTACCTACCTACCCGTACCCACCCAACCTACCTACCCACCTACCTACCTAACCTACCCACCTACCTACCTACCTACCTACCTACCTACCTCCCACCTACCTACCTACCTACCCACCTACCTACCCACCTACCTACCTACCTACCTACCTACCTACCTACCTACCTACCTAACCCACCTACCTACCTACCTACCCACCTACCTACCTACCTACCTACCCACCCACCTACCCACCTACCCACCTACCTACCTACCTACCTACCCACCCACCTACCCACCCACCTACCTACCTACCTACCTACCTACCTACCACCTACCTACCCATCTACCTACCCACCTACCCCCTACCTACCTACCTACCCACCTACCCACCCACCTACCCACCTACCTACCCTACCTACCTACCTACCTACCTACCTCCTACCTACCTACCCACCTACCCACCTACCCACCTACCTACCTACCACCTACCCACCCACCTACCCACCTACCCACCTACCCACCTACTACCTACCTACCACCTGACCTACCTACCTACTACCTACCTACCTACCCACCCACCTACCCACCTACCTACCCACCTACCTACCTACCTACCTACCTACCTACCTACCTACCTACCTACCCACCTACCTAACCTACCTACCTACCTACATACCTACCTAACCTACCCGACCTACCTACCTACCTACCTACCCACCTACCTACCTACCTACCTACCTACCCATCCACCTACCCACCTACCCACCTACCTAACCTACCTACCTACCTACCCACCTACCCACCCACCTACCCACCTACCTACCTACCTACCTACCTACCTACCTACCTACCTACCTACCTATACTTAAATATATTTTAGATCGATATTTGACGGGCGAGAGGGACGACTTCTCCTTCTTCTTCGTCTGACTGGCAGCAAAGAAGAAGAATGAAAAGGCGTTCGAAATACGAGCTTTTGCTGGAAAGAGAATTCATGAAAGGAGTATTTTAATGGATTTTTAAAAGCAAAGGTCTCGTGTCCTTAAGCTCGCCTAGACTGCAGAGAGGAGGCCAAAGCGAAAATAAACCCCGTGATTAACTGAATGAGGTTTGACTCAAACACTGCAGACACAAAGGAAACACACCGTGGGGCAGAAGGGAACCCTGGACATCCAAAGGGTAACAGAGATGGATTTCTGTGTGGCTTTATTCGGTGGTAACCATTGTTTGGATCTGGGGCTGGATGAGGTATGGTGCTGGATAATTGTGTTTCCATTACACTCAGCACTCTAAATATAACCATGAGCTCAGCAACAACCTGCTTTCACTTCCTAAGGGAAAGCGAAGAGGGGTCACACGGAGGAACGAAGACGCCAAATGACTTCATGGAAAGCAATGAGTGAATTGTTCCGAAAAGTAGAGCGATTCGCAAAATCCAAACCACGCCTAAAAAGTAACTGACATTATGTTACAAGAAGGTGCACAACTTTAAAGATAATCATGATGTGTGTTCATTAATTGTATACACTGAAATAACTTCTTTAATCAAGAACCTACCTACCTACCTACCTACCTACCTACCTACCTACCTACCTACCTACCCACCTACCTACCTACCTACCTACCTACCTACCTACCTACCTACCTACCTACCTACCTACCCACCCACCTACCTACCTACCCACCTACCTACCTACCTACCTACCTACCTACCTACCTACCTACATACCTACCTACCTACCTACCTACCTACCTACCTACCTACCTACCTACCTACCTACCTACCTACCTACCTACCTACCTACCTACCTACCTACCTACCCACCCACCTACCTACCTACCTACCTACCCACCCACCTACCTACCTACCTACCTACCTACCTACCTACCTACCTACCTACCTACCTACCTACCTACCTACCTACCTACCTACCTACCTACCTGATCGTAGATGAGACGATCAGATATGATATTTATATTCTCTCAACCAGAGATGTCAAACTCAAATACACAGTGGGCCAAAAAGGTCGCTACTAGTCGAGGGCCGGACTGGTTCAATGTTTATTGCAGAACTTATTGGAATGAACTTATTGGAATGAACTTATTGCACATATTAAACCTGGAACTAACAAAGCTTCAATTATTGCCTCAACATTGAACATTAAATAATCAGCTGCATTCATTTCTCATGGCTCGATCTGCAGCTTCTCCAGAGTCATTTCTTATGATTACATTTTCCCACAGGCCAACAACAGCTTCAACAAAACTATTCCCCTCAAAGAGAAACCAAGCATGCCCTGCTGTCCTGAGAGAAAGTGCAGAAGGAAGCATCCATTAAAGTCAGGTTGCTGCTCTGAGATGCTAGCTCAGATACTTGGCGTCTCATCTCGGGTGCAAGGTCATCAATGTTTGGGCTCTGAGCGGAGGAGACCCTCAGGATGGAGTGCAATATGAAGATTGAACTTATCGTCATGACGTAGTACAGGTACTATGTAACTAAAGGGTTTCTCTGCTTTTGACCCTAGTGTTAGGAGCAGTGGGCGGCCATTATGTACGGCACCCGGGGAGCACTTGGTCTTTCCGGGACTTGAACTGGTGACCTTCCAGTTGCCAAGCCAAGTCCCTATGGACTTCGCCACCACCGCCCTATACCGGCGGGCCCAGATCTACAGTAATACTGTAATAGTACTGTAATAGTAATTAGAAATGATCCTGCGGGCCGAAATTAAATCCACCACGGGATGGATTTGGCCCGCGGACCTTGAGTTTGACATGTGTACTCTAAAGCTTTACTTTAACCAGCAATTTCAAAAGGTTTTTTACTCCTTAGAAATGTAATATTTCATCCCTTATCTGTTAACATCCTCATTGAGTATTAATATTGACCAATGCAAACAGAATCTGTCTTTTTCCTCAACTAATAATCAACTAATAATCATTATAATTGACTATGTGCAACATGAAGTCTTACTTGGGTATTGTCCACAGTTTCTGACCATTGCATGTATGAATATGTGTAATGTGTGTATATGTAAAGCGCTTTGAGTCATTGAAAAAGCGCTATAATAAATGTAAGAAATTATTATTATTAATTATTATTATTACTTATGGACCAACCATCATGAGCCTCCAGTATGAAGCTGACATGCAGCCGAGTCAGCTAGAAACCTTTAACCAATCACCTGTACAGGATATGGCTTTGATAATGAAATATAAAACCTTGAAAACATTCCTAAACACGACAGGTATCTGAGATGAGCCGGGTCTAAGTCCGGGAAGAGATGGAGGATGCAGGATGTTGTTAGAGAGAGAGCGAGGACGCACGTTCATCGAGCGGAGCGGTGATCAAGGCTTGGATAACAGTTCCCAGAGGAAGGAGGAATAAAAGGTTTGATCCTTGAAATGTTTCTGAGTCGATGACAGCCGGACCGAAGCACTGGCCGTTTCTCAATCTCGAGGATACTGGCTTCCAAGCCAATATTTCAAGGATGCTACGTCATCGAGTGCCGCCGAAGGACTGTTCCAACCTCCGGCATACTTGGAATTCCACCGAGGCCGCGTCCTTGGTTTGGGGGAAATGTCGAGGCTGCACATGGGTTGACTTCGCATCCTTCAAATCCCCACAATGCTTTGCGCACGGACACATTTCAAAAACCCTTGCTGAATGGCTGAACCGACGCAGAACACATTTAAATGTAAGTATGTAGTGGCGTAGAACATGTGTTGGTAAATATGTTACTTTGTTACATTTGTTTGTTTTCACCAACAATGTGTTCCTGAAAGTAAAGCAAGTTCATAATTAGATCGACATCGTGAGGTATTTATTTTTGGCACAGTTTATGTTGAAACCGTTAGAGAGAGTGGCACACTTGTTAGCCTGTTCCATTCTTCTTCGTTTTCTGAAGCCGTGGCTTTGAAGCATACTTGCTTCGTTTCTGAAGGAAGTGACTTGGAAGTACGCGACTACCAAGCCAGCATCCTCGAGATTGAGAAACGGCCACTGATTCAACACGATGCTCTGAGCTGAGGTTTTAAATCAATAACGACACCATGACTTCTGCAATGCACCGCCTTGACCTGATCAACGCTCTGTCCATCATCGTTCTCATAATAAATATTAAACTGCAGGAAATGTCATGAAGGCCGTTTAGCAGGTGGAACGTGTCGGCGTGAGATTTGCACGAGTCACAGCTTATAGAGCGGCGTTTCGTCTGCGTGAAAATTAAAACTGATATCATGTCGTCACTTTTAGCCGAACTGCATCGTGGGAATCGACGCGGCAGAAGCGTCAGCCAATCGAATCATATGCCAGTACAAGCTCTAGCCAATCAAACCGCTGCTTGTGTGTCAGGGGCGGGACATTCATGTGATTGGTTGTTGGTCGAGTTTCAGACACGCCCACCGCTGTGTGGACGGGCCGTGGCCAAGAAGGAGCAACTTGAGAACTGGATCACACGCACAGAACAACTTATTCGTTTTACGAGTTCATGGTGTTTTCGTGCAGAGTAAAACGCTTAAAGAGAGGAAACACCGAGGCAGAAACCAGCTATTTTACGAATACCGTCAGGGAGAGGATTGTTTGTATGTTCAGGCTCCAACAAAACCGCTCGCATGTGCTCTTAAACCGGCACAGTAGTGAGTACACGATGCAGGTCCATGTTTACTTTACTATCCCTCAGCTTACGGGACTTATGCCAACAAACCCCACTGGTCATCCTTCTCTTTCTCACTGTACAACATGCCCTGGTGTGTGTGTGTGTGTGTGTGTGTGTGTGTGTGTGTGTGTTGCACATAGTTTACTACAGCAGCATCAGTGCCAGGTTGCGTCATCTTAGCCCTTTGCAATAACACTGGCAGAGTTACGTCAGATGCGTCCGGGGGGAATCGCTCTCACACGCGGGAAGATAACCACTCATGGGCACGTTTTGAGAGGCACTTCTCGAGGTCAACGCGCATGCTAGAAAACATCTGCATCAGCTTTCAAAATATTATTCTTACTGGAAACGCCAAAAAACTAAATGAATCGTCCGGATCATTTGTCTTGTCGACGTTTCACACCCATCCTGTTTTATTTCCCCGAGCAGACAGCACATCCTCGTGCACTAATATTCCTCACATGTCGGCTAGCCCAAACATGCATCTTTTATTCGACACCTTCTGCCGCTTTGAAAGGAATCCGTTAAACAAAGAGAAACCACGGACGTAACTTTACTCCATCTCCTATCCTTACATCTGCAGCTAGTCAGTTAGCATGCTTGTTTCAGTCGATAGCACAACCAGGAAGTCTTTGTTTTATACTGACGCCATATCTCACAGCTTATGAGAAGCCTTTTAGAGTGAAGGAGCTACATCTGAACCACGGGCTTCACTGCAGCTGGAGGTAGAGGTGAAGCTGGAGGCCTTCAAACACCAACATGGAGATAATGAAAGTTGATATGACAGATTTAATGTCTCCTCAAATCAGAAGTGAAACAAGTATTGCACTGAGGAAACAAATCCTCATATTCCTCGCATGTTAGCTAACCCAAACCATCCTTTATTGCGCAATACCTTGTGTCTTAAAAGGCCTCCAGATACGTCTAACCGGCGAGGGGATGAGAGGAGAAGGGAATGCTGTCTCGATAGTATGTTGTCTGAGCGAGTTGTACGTCACTACCACCCATGGCGTCCTCCACATATGCTCTGGTTCCAGGAATGTGTTTCCTCAGCCTGTCCGTGATGACACGGGTCACCTCTCCGACACTAAACACGCTGCAGAGAGACAGACTGGAGGCTCAGAGAACTGACTCACTCTCGCTCTTCCGTTAACCTTGGATTCCCAGAATCGACAGGTCTTCTGATCGAGGACTCGCCACTTTTAAACCCACGCTAAGTTCAGCTAGAAAGTAAAAAATGGTGACACGCTTGTCGAAAGAGAAGGCCGAGCAAACGTGCTCAACGCTTCAAAACACCACATTTGTAATACCCTCGAGAAGACACTTTCGTTATCACATCCTTTGGTTCTTCGTGGAGACACGCTTCTTTGACTTCACACCTGTACAGGTAGTGCATCATCAAGGACACTCATCTAAAGCATCATATTTGACTGGCAAAGCATTCATACTTAAAGGACTTTCATTCTTTTATACCAGTGTTTCTCAAACCTTTTCATACCAAGGACACTTCACCAATAAAAAAATACTCGCGGACCACCTAACTCCACAAATATCCCAAAACACATCGTTTTTTACAAATCGCCTGAAAATGGTATAAACAAGTGGCCACGTGTGTGATGAAGGTGTGTATCT
This sequence comes from Chaenocephalus aceratus, assembly GCA_023974075.1. NCBI lineage: Eukaryota > Metazoa > Chordata > Actinopteri > Perciformes > Channichthyidae > Chaenocephalus > Chaenocephalus aceratus. The sequence goes on from JAMFTG010002434.1 coordinate 6,679, forward strand.
GGGCTATATCATGCAATCGAAAGTGAAACTTAAGCTCGCTCCATTGCGGAGATATTCCCGCGAGAGTGCGGAAAACGTAAATACATTTATTTATTTCAAATGTGAAATGTTACCAATATACTCACGGACCAATAGGGGGCGCTCACGGACCACCAGTGGTCCGCGGACCACACTTTGAGAAGCACTGTTTTAGAGATACGCAAATGTTCCTTTGAGATGCACGGGAATAAAGGTATAAAGTAGCATGAAAACACACAAGAGTAAATGTACCCGATTACATTCCACCATTGCCTGCATTCAAGATGAAATAATGAAGCCACAAAACTGGAATAAGTGTTAAAGGTCCCGTGTCATGTTGTTCCGGTTCTGACCCGTCCCCTTGTGTTATGAAGGTTCTTCTGCATGTGAAGGTCTGCAGAGTCTCACACCCTCAAAGTGCACCCTGCAGCGAGTAAAGCTCTCACTCAGAGAAGACCTGTCTGCTGCCCCAGAACGCCTCGCTGGACATTTCTCTTTCTCCATTGTTTGCCTCCTGGGTTCTGTGACGTGTGAACTCCCAGATCAACAACAAAGGACCGGATTGGCCCAAATGGAGCGCCTCCCACACCAGGGTCCCTCAGCTAACTAACAGGGAGTCCCATTGACTTGCATAGCGCTCCCTGGCTGGTAATAGACGAGTTGGGATGGCGGAGGAACGCTCTCCGCAGACCCGTTCTCACAGCGTTAGAAACCTTTCTCTCGATATCAAGCCACACTTATTGGTTTCACTTCGGCTGTGAGTGTGTGTGTGCTCAGGATGAGTTTCGCTTGTGCTCGCTGTATCGCCGACCCGGAAACCACACCAGTAAGCCTCGCAACGTCCCGACCAATCAGAGCACACTGGGCTAACAACAATATAAATCTATTCTAGTAGACCTCAATGATGGAATTATGATCTGTAGAAACGGCCATGACTCGGGACCTTTAAATCTTCATCTCAAGAAGCGATGTGCTAGCTCTTGGTTTGGAACAGATTTTAATTTCTTTCTTCCTGACAGTTCAATACGAGCGTGATGGAAGAAAGACTCTCTTCTGCCTCTACTTTTGTTGGCTGCACATCACATGTTTTCTTCCCTCCATATGATGAATATGTTACGGTCTGTTAAAATGCTTAAACGCCCCAGAAAGAGGGACGGTAGCTCAATACAACTCAACTGTTTTGAAGGCTGGAAATCCCCAATTTGGTTTACTTTAAACAAAAGCCAAGCACGCCATGGACAGCGTTGGAGTCTTTCCGTCAGTATCTCAGAGCCTGGAAGCATCTGGATGGAAAAGCGTATGTAAATCTGTATTGAATAATCCACCTCACACACAGCTGGAGAGGAGATGAGGCGAAAAGTCTTCCAGCGAAAACCGCGAGCGGCAGCCTGTGCATTCCCACTCGGACGCAGCTGAATGCTAAATTGAGATATTTATGTACACTCGGCCTGGGTTTACATTCTGTGGTGTCTGAACTCTCCGAGGCTTTGCACCGCAGCATCAGCTCATGTGAGTGCTCCAAAAGTGACTTCTTGATGGTGGGAAAAGGCTTTTAGGTATCAATCCAAATGATGAGGCTACAAGGCTCACTGCAAGGAAGAGAATCATTAAGCAGCCATTAAGGATGTTTTAAATTATCTCATGACGATATCAACATTTCGTGGGGCTCCTCAGATCCATGCTAGCATACAGGCTAATTATCATTTTTGTAATCAAATGATTAGCAATATTTATAATTAGCATACCTCCTTACTTAATCCGAGTTAAAGCCCTCTAAAAAATTGACATGTTGAGATCGTTCTGAAATAATTTCCCGTACATTTCTGACTGTTTCTAACTCGTCTAAAGTTTCAGACCCTGGGACAACATTTCCGTTACTTAAATATAAAAGCATTGCATTTTAGCAGTTAGCTTAGCATAAAGAACCGAAACAGTTAGCCTAGCTGTACCCAAAGGTAACAACATCTGTCATCCAACGGCTTAAAACTCACGATTTATCCATTTTTTAAACATCCACAGATAAACAGCAATGTAAACATTATATAGTTCGACAGGTTAAGCTAACTGGCTGCTTAGTCACTGACACGCCTGCATATCGTATCGATCCTCTTACAGCATCTAACATAACAGACTAAGCATAAATAAGAACACCTTTTACCAAAAAGAGAGAAAAATCTTTCACTTTTTCAACTTTTACCAACAACATATCCCCAGTTTCACCTCCTCCGCCCGCCCTGAAGCTCAACGTAATCCAGCTGGTGTCTGATTCACGGGAACATTGGGAACAAGAGTGCATGAGGGAAAGCTTTCAAAAAGAGAAAGGCATACTGATCTCCTTGAAGGGTTTTAAGAGTAGGTAAGATTACATGATTTGTTGAGCACATGCATCCTCACACTAACTCAGTGGTTCTCAAAGTGGGGGGCGCAGAGGCATGACAGGTGGGGCGCAGAGGCATGACAGGTGGGGCGCAGAGGCATGACAGGTGGGGCGCAGAGGCATGACAGGTGGGGCGCAGAGGCATGACAGGTGGGGCGCAGAGGCATGACAGGTGGGGCGCAGAGCATGACAGGTGGGGCGCAGAGGCATGACAGGTGGGGCGCAGAGGCATGACAGGTGGGGCGCAGAGGCATGACAGGTGGGGCGCAGAGGCATGACAGGTGGGGCGCAGAGCATGACAGGTGGGGCGCAGAGCATGACAGGTGGGGCGCAGAGGCATGACAGGTGGGGCGTAGAGGCATGACAGGTGGGGCGCAGAGGCATGACAGGTGGGGCGCAGAGGCATGACAGGTGGGGCGCGAGAGACCAGGAGGTGGTGGCGAAGTCGATAGGGACTTGGCTTGGCAACTGCTCTGTGTGTGTGCTAGCGAGCTACGCTAACAGATAGAAGGAGTTTTTTCAACAACAAAGTGGAGGAGAGTCCTCTCCTGTCAGACTGAGAGGCTCAGTGAGCTAAAGGACTCTCAGTGTTGTGTCAGTGGGTCTCAAACGGTTTGGTCACCATTCATGTAAACAATTATTTCCGAGGCATACGTTTATATGATCATTATAGTTATAAAAAAGTTAAATTAAAAACAGGTATGAAATACTATATGACATTAAAAAAATGAATAACGTTTAAAAGGGGAGTGATTTGTAAAATATCCATAAAGAAAAAGTAAATCTGTTTACAGTTCTGTGTTGAGAGATGTATCCATAGATCTCTCATGTTGCTCTCAAAGTGCACCAGATGCTTTAACTTCAATATTTAAAAATCTTCCCGGGGGAGCATGCCCCCGGACCCCCCTATGTGAGGTCCACACACCACCTATAGAAATAGCACTTGACCCCTGCTTACACCTATATGCCGTGAGCTGATTATCGAGCCTTCATTGTAACAGTGTGTGTGTGTGTGTGTGTGTGTGTGTGTGTGTGTGTGTGTGTGGGGAGTGTTGCAGTAGAACATTCCTCTGTAGCGCTGGTACCTTAATGGGAAACCCTAAATGTTTGAGCACCCTCTATGAAACGTCAAGCTACCCCACAGCACTTTTTACCGGTGACTAAAGCCTTTTTGGATACGTCTCTTCCTCCTAAAGGTCACCAGGGACAGAGGCACCTCCTCTTCCTCCTCTTCCTCCTCTTCCTCCTGACATGTGAACGCACCTGTTTTTCTTATTGATGGGCTAACGCTCGCTTGTTGGACCGAGCTTTGAAAGGAGAGTTCACAGACTGTGGTCCTGGCACCGAGGAGATGTAACTAGGTGAGAAGTCATTTGATAACTACCCGTCCTCAAACACACATTGACTGAAATGCCTTTCACAGAGGCGATAAAGCTTTCAGAGGGGAGACGGGGAGAATCAGGTGCTGCTTCAAGTCCTGAAAGGAGTGAGAATGAAATATGGAAACGGCTTTTTAAATAGAATCCGTTTGAGGCAAGTTGCGGGAAATAATCTCTCAATGTGACATGTACGTGTTTGCGTTGTATTGTTCTCTTTTATCCTTTCTCCTGTATCCACTTGTCTTTCATCCTTTCTTTATAACTAATGCTGTTGCTGTGATTTTAAAAAGGTGTCTTTTATCATCCGGGGACAAAAGCTGTCCACGACACTATACACAAATAAACTAAACGGTTTTTACTGGAGTTAAAACCTGGATTTCTAGCGATAGCGACGTCTTTTTCGCCCACAGACTGCCTCCATCTGGCATCACTCTGCTACTGTGTGTCTGCCCGAAGGTCAGAGGTCACAGAAAGGTTTGTCATTACAACGGTGCTGAGAAATACCTCGGAGAAACAGCGCTGCTCCGCCGCCCGACCAACGATAACAATACACACCGAGGAGGAGGTGCAAGCTGATGGGAACAGAGCGCCAGAATAACAACACGACCCAGGCTAATGCAGAGGTTTTCACACCATCAACGCTTAAAGTGAACGAGGCGGACGGACGTGGACTTACAGGAGACGAATAGCTTCTTGCTCGCAGTTAAAAACAATCCATTTGAGAGTTAAACTATGACCTTAAACTCGCTCCAGAAATCCACAAAGAGCTGCAGATTCTGGGGGTGATTGTTCACCACTTTCCCAACGTCACATTTATCCCGAAACATGTTTGATAGAAGGATATTTATTACAGCCATCATGTCTGTCTACTTGCTGGTAAATACATAAGCCTTTGCATTAGCTTTAATCGTGTAGAGACAAGTCTTACAGTTAGATTTGTGTATCCTTTTACTGTATTTGTGTGCATACATAGTGAAATACTATGTTCATAAAGTTCAATTGTTCGCTATATATCATGATCACAAGTATTTGTTTACAGATAGTGTATATTTTGGGTTCCTGGAAGCCCTTTGTAGTACTTTGTCAAATTGCCAGACGTCAATATGACAGAAATACAGCTTACTTTGTACTGATGCATGATGGGTAAGGACGGTTTAAAAAAGGTACAAAACAAGGATCAAAAGGAAAGCATAGCCGGTCGAACCTGAACACCTGAGGGTTTCTTTAGTGCCTTAAACTTGACTGCTAAACTTTGCATTTAATGAAAGGGTGAACATATAGAAGTGTGTATTCATGCTGCTGTTGCTGCTGCTGCTGCTGCTGCTGCTGCTGCTGCTGCTGCTGCTGCTGCTGCTGCTGCTGCTGCTGCTGCTGCTGCTGCTGCTGCTGCTGCGGAGGAGGAGGAGGAGGAGGAGGAGGAGGAGGAGGAGGAGGAGGAGGAGGAGGAGGAGGAGGAGGAAAATAAATGCTCACTCACATCTACATTTGAATTCAACATGAGTGAAGTCAGGATTATTTATAACCTAAAGAGCAAAGTGAGCAACAGTGACAGCTCCCACCTGATCGCAAGCTGCGTGAAAAGACAAGGACACACTTTATGATACACAGGTGGGAAGTAGTGGAGTACAAATACTTCGTTACTGTGCTTAAGTACATTGTTCTGGTATCAATACTTTCCTGCAGTACTTATTCCTCTGACAACTTTTTACTTTGACTTCTTACATTTGTAACCCAAATACCTGTACTTTCTACTTCTTACGTGTTGAACACAAATACCTGTACTTTCTACTTCTCACATGTTGAACTCAAATACCTGTACTTTCTACTTCTTACATGTTGAACTCAAATACCTGTACTTTCTACTTCTTACATGTTGAACTCAAATACCTGTACTTTCTACTTCTTACATGTTGAACTCAAATACCTGTACTTTCTACTTCTTACATGTTGAACCCAAATACCTGTACTTTCTACTTCTTACATGTTGAACTCAAATACCTGTACTTTCTACTTCTTACATGTTGAACCCAAATACCTGTACTTTCTAC
>JAMFTG010002434.1:17500-37535 GCA_023974075.1 Chaenocephalus aceratus
AGTCTGGGCGTCAAACTGTTTGGCGGACAGGATGACCTTGAGACGAGCGGGAAAGCTACCAATCTGCAGAGAGGAGTCAAAACAGCTCGAGACAGGGGGAAGCTTTATGGAAAACAAAGAAGAAGTTTACTATAAAAAAAGGATAGAATTACAAAACAGTCCTCGTGTGATGCAAGGCTTTGACAGAGCTCGCTAACGTTTGAATTGTTCACCCGGGTTAAAGACGGAGTCCATGATATGCTCCTCCAGTTCACTTTCATGTAAACAGAGGAAAGGGAAAGAACCTCTCGACATGTCAAACGGAGGGGAAAATACAACATGTGCTGTGAACTCCCAGAAGTACAAGCTTTCAACAAGAGAAGAATATTCCTCTGCTAAAAACCGATAGCTCCTTAAATATGAAATCTGAAGGAGATTATCTCAATACTACGTTGGTTATGGCGTTTTTCTTCATTAAAAGTCACAGTAATTGGTTTTAAATCTAATTCAAATACACGTATGTATTGCACCTGCACACACCTTACTTTATACCTGTGTTTCTCAAACTTGTTCATACCAAGGACACTTAACCAATACAAAAACACTCGCGGACCACCTAACTCCACAAATATCCAAAAACACATCGTTTTTTACAAATCGCCTGAAAATGGTACAAACAGGTGGTGACATGTGTGATGAAGGTGTTTGTCTGGGCTATATCATGCAATCGAAAGTGAAACTTAAGCTCACTCCATTGCGGAGATATTCCCGCGAGAGTGCGGGAAACTTAAATTTATTTCAAATGTGAAATGTTACCAATATACTCACGGACCACTAGGGGGCGGTCACGGACCACCAGTGGTCCGCGGACCACACTTTGAGAAGCACTGCTTTATACAAACATCATACTTGTTTTTTATTATATCTGGCAGAACAGTAGTTTCTACTTAGTGCACACATTAAGTTAACTTCTGCATAGTTACTCTTTACTCTGTGTCAGATAAAGTTTCCTTAAGTTGCTTTAATATTTAACTTTGAGTTCCCGGTGATGAGGGTGTCTCCGTTTTAAATTAATTTGAAATACACATAGATGTTGCTAGCCTTGCTGCACACCTTCTTGAAGTTTACTCAAACGTCTTACTAATTTTCAGTATATCTCGCAAAAGAGTAGTTTCTATTGGTCGTGCACAAGTTCTGCACAATCACACTTTACTTAGTTGGGAGATAAATGAAAGTTTAAGTTGGTTTTATATCTATTTAACTTTGAGTGACCGGAGAGGATGAGGGTGTCTCTTCTGCTGGAGCAATACACCTGAAGAAGAGATTTTAAATACAGGAAGTGACCAATCAGACTGAACCAAGTGTCTGCCTTCACAGGGGGGTTCAAAGCTTAGATATTTCTATGGAATTCTTTCATGTATAATATTTTGTTAGAGCTTTTGTTTCTTGCTGACATTTAAGACTGGATGCCTATTGTCCTGTTCCGTTTTAGTGGTGTTCGTGTTACCCCCTATTTTCTTCTTAAATGGTTTGATCAGCCATTTTTTAATGTCCTTTTGTGTTGAGTTTGTCAGGGCACCTTCCCGATCAGGGGGCGCTAACAAACCCAGAGGATGCGTGTTTTACCGTTAGTTTTCAAGTCAATGTCTGTTCATTTACCCCTGCATTGGGAGCAGAACCGTTTAATTTAATACGTATCCGTTTTTAAGAGTGCGCTGAAGACCTTCCTTTGTGATAAAGCTTATAGTTAGGGCTGATTAGATTCAGCCCCTAGTTTTGCTGATATAGGCTTAGTCTGTCGGTGACATCTTGCTTCTTCCTTCTCTCTGTCTGTACCCGTGTACTCTCATGTTCCCATTAACCCAGCTTCCCCACATGTCTTTCTTTTTGGTGTTTCTATACGCCGGGATCCGGAGTCATGGATGATCCTGCGGTCCTGTGTCCTGGGTCCTGAGCCCTGGATCTTGAGTCGTGGCTGTGGTCTTGGATCATCGGTCCTGGATGGATATCCTCGTGGATTCATCTTCCTGTTATACACACATGCATTTCCAAACATCTGGACTACCTATGTTGCAAATGTATTATCTTTTCAATTTCCACACGGCATCTATTGCACGTCTGTCCGTCCTGGAGAGGGATCCCTCCTCTGCTGCTCTCCCTGAGGTTTCTCCATGTTCCCTTTAAACTGTGGGGTTTCTCCGGAAGTGTTTCCTTGTACGATGTGAGGGTCTAAGGACAGAGGGTCTGAGGACAGAGGGTCTGAGGACAGAGGGTCTGAGGACAGAGGGTCTAAGGACAGAGGGTCTAAGGACAGAGGGTCTAAGGACAGAGGGTCTGAGGACAGAGGGTCTAAGGACAGAGGGTGTCGTATTGTCATACTGATATTCTGTACACACTGTGAAGTCCACTGAGACAAATGTAACATTTGTGATATTGGGCTATAAATAAACATTGACTGATTGATTGACGTAGGATTGTTGCTCAATCTCTGGTCGATCCAAACTCTCCTCATGCCGACAAGCGTGGTGCCAAACGACTTCCTGGGCATCGAATACTCATTAGTTTTATTAGAGCTGAAAATAGCGCCCTATAAAAGTGCGCAGGGAATTATTCAGCCTTTTTGTAAAGTTATTAATATTAAACTTCTCCAGGAGGAAGCCATGTATTTTAGGACACAGAGAAAGACAAGCTAACTATCTCAACTTCACGCCCGTTGACGTCTGTTGTCACCACAACTACTGACAGCAAACGCCATTTACTTTAGTACGACAGCGGAAACAGTCTTCTCTCTGGTTCACTCCATGTACAGTATGTCTCGATGCAATGCAGCTCAGTAGAGCGTGCACATATGGGACTAATATCATGGATGTCTGCAGGAACTCCCTCTCAGGCACCTCGGGAGGAATGAAGCCAGGTTTCTCTGTCGTGGTGCAACCAAGGACCACGACCTCTCTGTATTTGCCCCATTAAACGCGATTGTTTGCATTGAACCAGAAGAACCAGGCTGTAAATTGTTACGAGGGAAGCCACCTGCCGCAGGGGGTTCAACCTCACAAAGGCAACACGTCTGAGGTCCCCTTGTTTGCACCAAAACAGTCTGAGAGAGGAGGATCTGAGGGAGGGTCCCACCACTAAAACGGGGATTTTCTATAACTTTCCAGCTCAGAATCTGGGGAATATTCAATATGAGGCAAGAACGGTAAGATGGCGAAGACTGGAGGCCAGAAGGGGACTCCCAGAGACTTCATCTTGACTTAGAATCCATCACATCCAGGGAGCACAGAGCACTAGAAAGCCCCAGCTTCTCTGATAAGCTGCATCCAAGAAAAACACTGATGTCATGGTAAATACGGCCTGGCCGAGAGCCGGCTGCAGACAGATTGATGATTACTCCTCCGACGTCATGACCCAAACTCAAGTGAGATAAACACGCAAGAAGAGCCCTGTCTGATTCTGAAGGTTTCTTTTACGATGTTTTATTACTCACAAAATCTATGAGAAGCAGTTTTAATCCCAGCGATAGTCGTCTGAACTCTCCTTGGACTGTGAGGCTCAGATTTCTATCATCGAGGCAACAACAACTACGGAAGAAAAGTAAAAGAGAATCCAAATATCACTTTGTTTTACTCTGGTTCAGGTCTGCTTTGGATTTACCGTTACAATAAGCGATACTCGAAGAAACCCACCATTCATTTCCATCCCTCTGCACAATATTTTGAAACATGCTTGAGCTGCTCGGTTTGGCAAGTCCAGAGAAACTTCCAACACAAGCTTCAGTGGCATCTGTCCGATATGCTGTGCCAGACACCCAGAAATCCCCTCTGTGAGATGGAGGTGAGGGTAACAATGGTGTCGCTTGTGTTTTTGTACGCTGTTCCGGCAGGTGCGCTGCTTCACCGGTTCGCTAATAGGATCAAGCTGACATCAAAAATAATCCCACATTACAATTTGCATATTCTTTAAAGGATGAATGGTACGGTTCACCAGATGTCACCGCTGCACTCTGGACGCTGCAACTCGCCGTCCTCCAGACTCAGGAAAGCTCCGACCCGGTGCCAAGCGAGGATCAAGTGTTGCACCACCCACAGCTTTCTTTTCGCTTAGTCTTAATGTCCGCTTCTTTGAGAGAAACGGGGAATCACTCAGTCCAATTTAGAGTCGTGGGAAAGGACTTCAGTATTTAACTTAGGTACACATTCGATGCTTGTACTTTGCTGGAGCATTTTCTTTCTGTCGTCGAAGATTCAAGGTTGTATCGTCATATGCACAAAGCTGCAGTGGAGGAATGGCGATGAAATTCGTCTGACCTGAGCTCCTCCCACAATGCAACATATATAATAAAATACAAAATAAAAAGTAGTGCAAAAAGTCTATATACATGTCAGTAGAATATGATATGTGAGAACATAATATGAAATTAAATAATGTACATTTAGACTAAATTAAATACGGTTTATTGCGGTGATAACTATTTATATAAATCAGTAGATTGACAACAGGAATGTTTTCTTCTTCTGATCCACTATTTCAGAGGGAATATATTACACGTTTTACTCCAATGTATTTATGTTACAGCTTTGCTTTGTGAGATGTCTGCATACAAAACATCTAATAAAAGCACTTTGGCTAAAATGATAAAAATACTTTTTGAATTCAGTTCTTTATGTTTTTGCAAACATCTCCTTCAGTAACTGTATAAGGCATTATGAGTACTTTCCATCACTGACAGATACTTTATGATCTGGTTCAGTGGTCCGCTGTGAAACATCATCAATTAGGGAGGCGTTCCAATAAACAGGTTAGGTTGTCTCAACCTCAGACCAGTTTCATGTGTTGATGACTGAGTCCCGGAGGAGTCATCTACCCAGCATGCATATCTCTTTTTCTGATTAAGATTGAACTCATGATTTAGTATGCTCTTCTATTCATTTTAAAACGTCGTTTCCCTGTAGCAATCTCTGATCTCTGTGCAGACGGCCCGTAATCCCCAGCATGTTGGTTCCCTTCCTATCATTACTATGAATGATGTTCTCAATGCAATCGCTCCGCACTAGTGTTGGTTTGAGATCAACTCTCAGAAGCGGACGACAACCACACTTAAATATGATTACTGCCAGAGGTGGGAAGTAGTGGAGTACAAATACTTCGTTATGTACTTAAGTACATGTTTCTGGTGTCAGTACTTTACTCCACTACTTATCTTTCTGATGACTTTTTACTTTGACTTCTTACATGTTGAAATCAAATACCTGTACTTTCTACTTCTTACATGTTGAACCCAAATACCTGTACTTTCTACTTCTCACATGATGAACTCAAATACCTGTACTTTCTACTTCTTACATGTTGAACTCAAATACCTGTACTTTCTACTTCTCACATGATGAACTCAAATACCTGTACTTTCTACTTCTTACATGTTGAACACAAATACCTGTACTTTCTACTTCTTACATGTTGAACCCAAATACCTGTACTTTCTACTTCTTACATGTTGAACACAAATACCTGTACTTTCTACTTCTTACATGTTGAACACAAATACCTGTACTTTCTACTTCTTACATGTTGAACACAAATACCTGTACTTTCTACTTCTTACATGTTGAACACAAATACCTGTACTTCTACTTCTTACATGTTGAACACAATACCTGTACTTTCTACTTCTTACATGTTGAACTCAAATACCTGTACTTTCTACTTCTTACATGTTGAACACAAATACCTGTACTTTCTACTTCTTACATGTTGAACTCAAATACCTGTACTTTCTACTTCTTACATGTTGAACACAAATACCTGTACTTTCTACTTCTTACATGTTGAACACAAATACCTGTACTTTCTACTTCTTACATGTTGAACTCAAATACCTGTACTTTCTACTTCTTACATGTTGAACTCAAATACCTGTACTTTCTACTTCTCACATGATGAACTCAAATACCTGTACTTTCTACTTCTTACATGTTGAACCCAAATACCTGTACTTTCTACTTCTTACATGTTGAACCCAAATACCTGTACTTTCTACTTCTTACATGTTGAACTCAAATACCTGTACTTTCTACTTCTCACATGATGAACTCAAATACCTGTACTTTCTACTTCTCACATGTTGAACTCAAATACCTGTACTTTCTACTTCTCACATGATGAACTCAAATACCTGTACTTTCTACTTCTCACATGTTGAACACAAATACCTGTACTTTCTACTTCTTACATGTTGAACTCAAATACCTGTACTTTCTACTTCTCACATGATGAACTCAAATACCTGTACTTTCTACTTCTCACATGTTGAACTCAAATACCTGTACTTTCTACTTCTCACATGATGAACTCAAATACCTGTACTTTCTACTTCTTACATGTTGAACACAAATACCTGTACTTTCTACTTCTCCCATGTTGAACACAAATACCTGTACTTTCTACTTCTCCCATGTTGAACTCAAATACCTGTACTTTCTACTTCTCACATGTTGAACTCAAATACTTGTACTTTCTACTTCTCTCATTTCCCAAACAGCTGGTTCCTTTAGTCTGAATGTGTGTGGGTGCGTGGTCATTATTCTTCAGAGTCACTGCGTGCCTATTGGTTGGAACACGATCCGTGTATCCATCACTTCCTGGTCTTCTCTAAAGAAGAGGGACCAATGGAAACGATGTCATGTTGCCGTTGGTCACCATGGAAACATTCATTAGCTAACAATGACATTATTGTTCTATTAATATAAAGGGAGGTCAGGTACTCTTTAAAGCAGCTGCTAGCTATGGGTACTTTTTACTGAAGTACACTTCAAAGCTCTTTACTTTGACTTGGGTAAAGAAGTTTAGTCAGTACTTCTACTTTCACCAGAGTATTTTGAAACACGAGTATCTGTACTTCCACTTGAGTCATCTCTGATTACTGCGTTCACAAACGCCCAAACAAAATGCACCAGTTTGATAAAATACGTAATGCTTGCTTTTGACAGCGCTGTCATTTTTAAACTTGTTTTTCTGCATATAAAACAACAGATGATAATTTGTGAGGTTATTTTTTAATGTACATATTGTTCTACATTCAAACATTGCGGTTCCAGTTGGGTTTTGGCAGCTCGCTCCTGAGCGCCAGGTGATATTTTTTGTTACCTGCCGTCATGAAGATACATCATAAAAGGCCTGAGCTCTAACTTTAGGTGCTGCTGGATTTTCATGTTTGCCTGTCTCTCTCTCCGCTGACATCTGAACCGCTTGAGAAATGTCTGAGTGCGACCGCAGCGCCGTCTCTGTGCACTCTTACAAGCCGAGCATCAAAGATGGTTGTAAATGTCTTATAGATGGGTGAGAATATCTGAGGGCAAAGGAATGTAACATGTCAAAAATAGATACGCCAACCGAGCGACTTATTCCTGAACCAAAGAAGCCCCCCTTCCAGTCATCCTTTAGGCTTGTTCCCACACTCTCAACAGCGTTTCGGGGAAAGGGGTGTTTAATCGTGTATGTTCTGCCGACATCATGTTTGATTGTTTGGATCGCTCTGGCATAAAGTTTCTCATTTCGTCTTTTAGGAACGATCCACTTGAATTATAATGAAATGTTTAAATTCTGCTGAATCGAGCCTCCGTTTCTCTCACTATCTTTGAGTTAACGGTCTTTTATTGTCCGTTTCCTTCCTGTGACCGAGGTCGGGGACAAAGTCGCCTTAGTTTCAGCCAAACAACAGCCAGACTTGTATCTAGACAACAGCAGGAAACACGCCGACTCGTGTTTGTGGAGGTGCTCTTCTGCAAATACAAGACAATGCCGCTTCGGGCTGTATTGGGTGATCTCTCAGCGACTGTATTACAGTACCAGCTGGCATCGGACTCTCCGAAACAAGAATTATTTGATGTTGTATTCGCACCTTTGTGTATATGCACTCTAAACACAGGAGGAATTTAATTTTGAATGAGGTGGAAGATCATCGAGGGCACTCTTTGATTCGGTCGCAGGTATTTATTGATTGAATTACTGTTCTCTTTGGATACGGGAGACGTAACAATCACTGGGTTGGAGCTTTCTCATCCGCTGGACTCCTCGCTGCCAACAAGCCATCGCCCGCTGTAGGTTAGCAGACTGTGTGAAACATACAGTGTTTGCTATGTCACTGCATATTCCACTGATACAATGTTTAACAGCAGTGTGTGGAAGAAAGCAGCCTGGGCAGCTTGAAGTTAGAGACTGGGCGGCTGACCAATGTAAACCACTCTCGAAATGGCACTTTTTTCTTTAAGCCTCGTAGCCAACAAAAACCAAGCCATGACATAACAACTTCCCAGCTGCCCCGGGACAATTGCCTCTCAAATACAACAATATACAGTATACAACATATTTTGCAAGTAATAAGTACGCTTAAGGTGCATTACTTGGCACGGCTGGTTAAAAAAAATAAACGGTCCGAACGTGTGTGAAATGTTTCAAAGCTGTACGGTGAATATATTGAGGCTGCTTTTGTTAGCTTAGGGCAGGGGTGTAAAACTCAATTTCATCGCGGGCCACATTAGCATTATGGTTGCACTCAAAGGGCCGGTTGTAACTATATAATACATATATAAATATATAATTATATAAAATAATGTATTATGTTACATTATTGCCTCTGAATTGGATTATTATCGGATAGGGTAAAAACTAACTACGTTTGAAAGCAGAAGTCCAGGACAAATAATTGCAAGTCTCTTCAGGCATGTCACAAAACGAGATGCATTGTGGGACATGTAGTTTATGGGCAACCTGCTTCTGTAAAGCGGCATGTAACCGTATAATAAACGTATTATATTCTTTGCATGCTCTTGCGGGGCCACATAAAATGAAGTCGAGGGCCGGATTTGGCCCCCGGGCCTTGAGTTTGACACCCCTGGCTTAGGGTTAGCATAGAGACTGGAAACAAGGGCGGGAGATGCTCGACAAAGCTGCTCTCTAATTAAAGGGATAGTTTGTATATTTTAAAGTGAGGTACGTCTCTATAGTTGATGTATTATACAGAAGCTAGCTTACTCATACAACCTCGCTCAAAACAATGTGAAGTAAAACAAATGTCCACATGTTCAATCTGTACCAAAAAAAAGTACAAAAACTAAAAGCAGTGGATATTTCCTATCTGGACGACAAATATTCCCCAACATGTTACTTACAAATAAACCGTCTCTTCTTTCCTCCTGCTACAGCTTTTGCTCCTTCATGTCACATGCAACCTTTTCCCAGCGATGCATTCACAGGCTGTCGAGAGTGACTTTCCCTTGCACGCGGCTCTCTGCCAGCGCGGTAACAATAGCCCTGGGTGGAGTGCACGGTGCGCTTTGATTGCTGGACGAGTGGACAGAGCGGGGAGACATCCAGAATCACTTTGTCACTTGCTGAAATGTACAAGAAACGTCCAAATCTGCAGTGAGAAACGGTCCAATGTCCACTCAGTTCCTTCAGCCGGCATGAACACAGATGCTGAGTCTTTGATTAATTCTGCTTTGATTGGACGCGTGTAGAATCATAACTAATGCTTCTCTTTCTCCCTTTCCCCTTCGCTCAGCCCTCTTTCTCCCCACTGGCACCAGCATGGGCTTCGAGAGGCCTCTGCAGAGGGGGCAACATGGGGGAAACTTGGAACAATACATTGTAGGTAAATAAATGCTTTGTCTGAAGAATAATGCCTTTCCCAAACAGACCCGAGGCCCTCGGAGCAGCTACGTCCCGAATAATGCCCTAATTACGCTGACAATACGATAACAATGCTTTTTGAATGTCACTGGGTTCACTGTGCAAACAAGTACCAGCTCTGAGTGTGAGGGAATATCATCTGGGCTGAGTCTGTCTCTCTGTGTGTGTGTGTGTGTGTGTGTGTGTGTGTGTGTGTGTGTGTGTGTGTGTGTGTGTGTATGTGTGAGAGAGAGATACAGTTGGAGCACAGTTTCCTTTTAAATTCTGGTTTTCCACAATCAAACTTTTGACTCAGTGTTTAGTCTTGGATTGGAAGTCTCCGGAGACATGCAGATACTAGTGTGGAAGGCTGTAAAACAGGTGTTTAGCTAATCGGATACTATGGACAATAATATGGCTGTAAACCTGCGGATAGGATCTCCGCACCGTGTCCATCAGAAACTGGCTGCAGAGCCGACTCCGTATTGATACCAGATGAGAGGATGAGTCAAAGATACTGAGCAGATGTGAGGGTGCAGTGTCAGGACGCAAAGAAAGCAGAACCACAACAAGTCTGAATATATTGAGTACATATATTGAGTAGGTTGAGTAAATATATTGGTTGTTGGGTAAAATTCAGTGGAACATACGATAAAAAGCAGGTTTTTCTCGATTGTAGGTAATTTCATTTGATCTTTCACTTAAAAGCTGATCCTCCTTTTTCTTTAGCTGCGTCTTTTTAGGTAATCTTACCTAACTTACGTTCATCTCTTATCTCTCATTGTTGTTGTATGAGCTTCTCCTTTTCTTCAGCAGGTTAAATGATAAAGCCAACCACCCATTTTCTTTCCTTTTGCACACAATACACAATATGCTTCCCCTCCTAAAATACCGGAATGAATTCGGCACATTGTGCTGGCGTGAGCGAAGCCCTGGATCGGGTTGAGCAGGTTTACATATCCATCTGTGGATGTTCTTTTTGAGTCTTTCCTGGAGCACAAATGTATGGATGGAGTGAATTAGGGGGAACTATTTGCCACTCTTCCACTTCTGAGTGATAAACCCGACCACCAGTTCCAGCGCCTGAGAAGTCCATCACTTCCAAGAAGACTGTGTTGGGAAAGCACCAATGTGCCGGCAACAAGAGAGGAGGAAGAGGAGGAGGAAGAGGAGGAGGAAGGAAAGAAAGAAGAGAAAAGGAGGAGGAAAATTGTTCCTGCGTCACGTTTCTTTAATTTGTTCTCCAGCTGCCAATGAAAACGATGACCTGCGGAGGCTTCTGCCTCTCTGGCGCTGCCTCTGCACCCAGCTGGAGCCTCGCCGAGCAGAACAAGTGCAATCTCTACAGACGGGCAAAGACACGGCAGCTCACACACTCATCGGTGTTAGAAACCGGTTCTCTCACACACACACACACACACACACACACACACACACACACACACACACACACACACACACACACACACACACACACACACACACACACACACACACAGACAGTGCAATCCACTTTAACTAGATTAACCTCACTTAGACAGGCAGCACAGAAACTCTGACCATGATACTTGTTAAACATGACCCACCCCACACACAACACACACACACACACACACACACACACACACACACACACACACACACACACACACGCACACACACACACACGCACACACACACGCACGCACGCACACACATACACATACACACACACACGCACACACACACGCGCACACCACACACACACACCACACACACACACACACACACCACACACACACACAACACACACACATCCATTAGAAACACTGATAAAGGCCTTAATATTCATTTAACATGCTCAATCTACTTTGGTGTACTCTAATAATCAAATTGTGTCTGTCCGTATCCTGCAGCTGCACAAACCTCATGATGACATTGAGCAAGATTTGCCAGGAAAGAGTCAGGAAAAGAGGTGGAGGGGTATTCAGACGTTATACTGGGAAATACTGGTCTTTCTGAAGTAAAACTACAAAAACATTAGATTATAAAGTAGGCCTACTAATTCTGCAGAATAATCATTTATGCATACATGTGTAATAGTAGCTGATTATATCTTGTTTTATTTATCTGAATTTGCAAGGTTATCACATGCATGCAGTTCAGTCCAAAGCAAACTATGTCAAAGCTCAAGTAGAGTGCTTCAAAATAGTACCGTTTTTTATAGTAAACGAAAACCCACCATCTGCTGATTCAGGTGACAGGAGGGGCAGAGCTACCTCTGAGGCACTTCCTGTCCGCTGCAGAGCATATAAGCCCTGAGAGAGGACTGATCCTGAAGCACTCACAGTCTGCAAAGCGTACAACCTCCTCCTCTCTCTCTGCAGCACAGCACCGGGGCTCCAGAGGGGACACAGCCGGGAAACATAGGCACAAGTCCCGCTGCAAGAGAAGGTAGGAGCGGCGATATTTCTGTCCTGTCTTCGCAGCTAAGTCTGCTTTGCTGCTATGCATGTTATGTGCGACAAACCCTTAGGAGTGTCTTTGTGCTTTCCTTGCAGATCACTCCACGGATCGCTAAATTCTGCAGCTTCTTCAATCCATCATGCAGTCTCACTTATTCGCCGTAGACTTTATACTTCTGTGCATGTCATATGGCGCCAGTGCATTGTCCAGCACCATCCCCGCAGCCTCAGGGTCTCTGCCGGGGAATAACTTCACCTCCGCGGCTCAAAGCTCCGGGACGGACTCCTCCAGCTTCTCCAGGAGCCGGAGGAGGCGCTTCATCAGCCAGAATGACATGCTCGCTATTCTTGACTACCACAACAAAGTGAGAGGGAAGGTGTTCCCCCCCGCAGCCAACATGGAGTACATGGTGAGTGAGAGCTTTGATTCATTTATGTGTTTCCTCTGAATTTAGTTACATATGTTTGTTTATAGTGTCCACAAACAACCGTAAATGGCAGCTTTAGCGAACATTGCTAATGGACACCCTTCAAATCACAATACATGACATAGTAGACCTCCTGATTTTATTATGCATGTTCTGCTAGTGGACAAATGAAGATGTGATAGCTGCAGTTTGGAAAGGAAGTAAAGTGACAAATGTCCGGTGGTTTCTTGGCGCTGAGCTGTGGAGCAGAGTGCTCGGCAGGAGAGACCACCAGAGTAGTCACTTCCAGGGGAAGAGGGTCCGGGTCATGTGTGGTGCCAGCAGCCTGAAGCCCAATCAGACTTTACATTTAAATCTAACACTTACATTTTAAACTACGCAAAAGTGGCGGTGTTAAGCAGTATGGTAGAGAGCTTGTGTCTTGACTATTATGGTGTAAAGTGGCTAATTTGACTTTGAAAGGATGTTCCCGCTAACTTTAAAACAAAACAACTGCTGAGCCATTTCCATTTTAAGACGCTAGGCTGCCTCTCCATTCTCTGTAGCGGCAACACAGTTAGTAAGGTGGTTAAATAAATACCAAGTGCTACGGTGATAAAGATAATTGTAAATCCAGATCAAACCTTTCCAAAACTACTGTCCTTTCTCACGGCTACAGTCAATACCTACCTGAGTGTGTGTTGATAAGTATCCAGTTACCTGTGTGTGTGTGCGTGTGTGTGTGCGTGTGTGTGTGTGTGTGTGTGTGTGTGTGTTAAGTGGAGGACTCACAGTTTATGTAACAGATTTGATGGATGACTTTTGCGTGCTGCCATGACAACACCTTCACAGAGCTGTGTACTCAGGTGTCACTGAGATGATATCTGATGGTGTGTTTTGCAACTTACTTGTATAAGAATGTTAAACACCTGACATTCTGAAAGGACATACATAACATTCATCTGTTTGCAACTCATATATTCCAAGTACTGTATATCGAGTTTTCTGCACTATTTCTATTGTATTCTATTTTATTTACATGTACTATTTTATTGAATCTGTTTCATTGTCATATCTACACTGTAGCTATGTACGAATGACAATACAAGCCTTGAACCTTGAACCTTCAGGTGTGGGACGACACCCTGGCGAAGACCTCTGAGGACTGGGCCCACGCCTGCCTGTGGGAGCACGGCCCGTCCCACCTCCTCCGGTTCCTGGGTCAGAACCTCTCCGTGAGGACAGGCCGGTGAGTGACCTCTGACCCCTCCCTCCCCCTCTCACACATCTGCTGGGACTCTCTCTCTCTCTGTCATGGTCGCTGCCTCCCCTCCTAAAGGTTCCTGCTCTGTGACCTGGTGACGGCCTGAGGAATGCTCCGGTGACCCTTCGTATAAACACACGGTGTGTTTTCAGCCATGACCCCGGAGGACAAAGAAGCGTCCCTTTAGTGGGTCTTGACTTTCCATTTGGAAACACGGGCATCTTCACGTGTTGCTGCACTTTCACATTTTACTGAGAACATGACACTCCAGGGAAAAGAGCTCACTCCGACTGGCAGAGAGAGAGACCTGTAGGAAGGATGCTTCCTCTAAAGACGACTAAGGCTAATGTAGAAACAATACTTCGAAAAGGTTAACAAGGTAACGCTTTTGTTAGTGCAGAGCATGTTTGGATATCTAAGAAGAACGGGCCTACTTTTCGCCTATAATAGCCGCTTTCACACCAAGTACTTTGCCGTACTTGGTGCCGCCACTTGGTTCCCCCATGAACTAAGTACAGATCGCGTTCACACCGGAATAAGTCCCTGAGGGAGGATTACGCGAATGAGCCGCTGACGTCACTTCTTCTTCTTCTGCTTTGGGTTTACTGGCAGGCCGCAAGCAACTTCACGGCGTATACTGCCACCCGAAGTCGCCGGCTGGAAGTCCCCCCAGCAGCTTCTACTGAAGCCTTCCGAGTAAATCGCCAGATCGCCGACACCTCCTCATCTCCACCGCTCCCATGTTTTCTTTTGTGTTGCCATAAGTTAGTCTCTCTCCGTTTCTGCGCTGGGCTAATGCTAATGCTAATAATGCTAATGCCAGTAAATACTATGGCAGCTTCCACTTTTCAGAGTTTTACGGGGCGTGGTTTGCAATCCGCCCAGCCAATAGAAATTGGTACTTTTTTCTCCCCAGGAGAGTCCCACCTCTCTAGCAGGGACTGAACATGGGGGTAAAAGTTCCCGGCACTAATGGCACATTTCCACTGCAGCGGGGTAGCCCCGTTTAAGCGTCCTCGCTCAGGCCTCGGGCTGCCTCGCTGGCCGTCCGAGGCCGTGGCGCATTTCCATTACAGTTTAGGACCTGGGGTAGTTACTATAGCAACGCAGTGTAGGCGGGGGCGATCGGCTTTGTTGTTCCGTCGAGCTCCCGCTGGATTTTATCATCCCCAATGAGATGTAGGAACGTCGTCACCTCCTCGGTCGACCACGGTGTGCTTTTCTTTGACGTTGCCATTTTCGTAGCTCCTCCGTTTACAAAAATGCTGCAAGCTTGCTTCTAGATCTATATGCGACGCCAGGGATGATCTCGCGCGCGATCTTGTGACAATTCTCTCTGACCAATCAGCAGTCGAGAGTGTTGACGTCACTAGTTCAGCCCTGGCCTGATAGAACCACCATTTTAAGGGGCCGGAAAAAGAGGGGAAAAGTACCCGCTAGCCGGTGCTACGCTATATGGAAAGGCCACCAAAACTGCTGGCCGCTTGAGGACGCTTAAGGACGCTCATACGGGGCGACCCGCTGCAGTGGAAATGCGCCATAAGTACTCTTTTTGGTGCGAACGCAAAATAAGGGTTACTAAACGGGGAAAAGTACTCCGGTGTGAACACGCCTCATTGTTGAAAGAACAATGGCGATACATTACAGAAACTGGATGGAGCATACACAAACAAGAAAATAGAGCTAAAATTATTAGTTGATTTATGGATTAGATTTATCAGAAATGTAATTGGCAACTTTTGATAATAACTACTCTAATATTCTCTGATTCCAGCCTCTCTAATGAGAGGATCTACTGGGTTTTGTTTTCATAAATCATTGCAATAGTTTTGGGAATTTGGACGTTCGGCCAGAACACCACATTTGATGTTTATCTCACTGAAGTCATGATGGCCCTCACTTGGACAGTAATTTGACATTTCATGGAGATTATCGATGAATTCAAAACATTATCGGCACATCAATTGATCAAATAGTTTTTGTGAAGCACGAATCCAACTCGCTGACACAGATCAACATTTTAATCTCAGTATTTCATGTTTCATCAGTTTTCTTGTACTTAGGCAACATGTCTTGTGTTCCAGCTATCGATCCATCCTCCAGCTGGTGAAGCCGTGGTACGACGAGGTCAAAGATTACTCCTTCCCGTACCCCCGCGACTGCAACCCCCGCTGCCCCCTCAGATGTTATGGACCCATGTGTACTCACTACACACAGGTACACACAACAAGCACAGCCACGGGACGATATTAAACAAAGCATATCACCATTATCATGAGGAAAGAATCGTGCAATATCCCAATGAATGGCACTCAAACGTACTTGAACCCAAACTGAAGAGACTGAATAGCTACACAGCTTCTTTTAGAATCAGAATCAGGTTTATCACCAGGTAGGTTGACACGTACGAGGAATTTGACTTGATGTCATGGTGCGTACATAAAAGTAAAACAAAAATTAAAAACACAGATATAAAAATATATAGTTAAATATAGCAGTATTTACACAGGCATTTATGTGAGGACCTTCCTGTACCCATCCTTCATATTTACTATGATTTGGTATAACAAATACATTAATTTGTATACAACAAGCACAGCCACCGGACGATATTAAACATTATCATCAAATAAATGGCACTGAAACATACTTGACAGACTAAATCGACCTGTACCCATCCTTCATATATACTATGATTTGGTATAACAAATACTTTAATTTGTTTCATATTTCTTTCAGATGGTGTGGGCAACGTCCAACAAAGTGGGCTGTGCCGTCCACACGTGCCACAACATGAACGTCTGGGGCTCGGTGTGGAAACGGGCGACATATTTAGTTTGCAACTATTCACCAAAGTAAGTACATCTCACGCTGTAAGGTGATTCTAATGAACCCGGTGACGGCCGTTCTAATCCCGACACAGACGCCTCTGTTCTGTGCCGAGCGGGGAAATGCCACCCATGTCTCCGGCAGATTCAGATAACCTCGATACAAGCCTGTGAACCGGCACCGCAGGAGAAAGTCTCGAAAAATTCCAGGAATCAAAGCCCGATTGGACTTGTGACTGACATGTGACCCGGTGCTCTAATCCCACTGGTCTGAAGCTCGTGTCAGAGTGCATTCAGGACATTGAGGTCTGAGAGTCTGCAGAGGTCACTGTGTGAGAGGAAACCTCAGCTGTCAAGTTGGTTACTAGTTCCTTATTTTCTCACAATTAGACCTGCAACAGTAGAAAAAACGACCGCCACATATTTAAACTATCCGTAAAAGTAGGTTTTCAATTGGAAATGTGAACAAAATGGAGTTTTCAGCCTCGAAAGTCTGGAGATATCTTGGGGGTTTTGAAATGGAATAACAAGACATTTAAAGACATCAGCGTAGACTCTGACGGAGCGTCCACACAGCAGCGTGCGTTGACGCTTGGAGCTGGGCGTATCTGAAGCTTGGGATTTTTTGCGACCAACAACCAATCACATGAATCTCCCGCCCCCGGCATACAAAGCAATAGCAATGTTAAAACGAAGTAAACTGGATATAAAATCCCCAAACAGGCGAAAACCTACCAGTTCACCCCCTGTCTCTGCCACCTCCCTCCATGCCCGGTTCCTCCGGTTTGTATCCCGGTAGAGGAACAGAGACTGATCATTCAGCACTGGGTGATTCTCTACCGCTATAATGAATTTCTCCTCCATTTTTTTTAATATGAGGTAATGACCTGCGTAGTCTCTCCCAGCATACACGCGGTTTGATTGGCTAGCGCTTGTACTGGCAGATTTGCATAAACGGGATTTCATTGGCTGACGCCTCCGTCGAGGCTTCAAAAGTTGAACATTGCTCAACTTTTGAAGCCAGCAACGCCAGCAACGCCAGCAACGCCAGCAACGCTCCACGTCGCTTCCCACGATGCAGTTCGGCTAAAAGTGACGTCACCCCATTCAAAGTGAATGGGGTGTGGACGGGGCGGGAGAAACTGGGATTCCCCTTTTTCATTTTTTCAGATATTTCTTAGACAAAACAATGAACCTAGAATATAATCAGTAAATAAAGCACTAAACATTTTAGTTAAATTCCTTCTTAAAGTGACTTACTGCTCTTGACAAATAATCTCTTTATGACAGTATTTAAATCTCATTTTGAGGGTTATATGTTTTCCAGTTCCTGATCATCTCACACGATCTTCATCAGCAAATACAGCTTTGCCTGTCACGGGATTTAAATAGAAATTCAGCCGCTAAATATCCTAGATATTGATATTGACAACAATCATCCCAAACTCCTGCCTTTTACACCATTTTAGACAGGATGTTGATCACTGCAATAGAGCGGGGGAGGGATGACGTATTTTTGTCGTCCGACCCTGAAGTAAGCTGCTGGTTCCCTCGACAAAAAAGCAATAGGATTTTGGAATATTGTAATTATAAGGTCTGTGGAAAGCAAACCTTTTGATAAATGCACGTTTTGTTCAGCCGGATAATCTCCACATGTCTAGACTACTTATATAATGTTCGAATCGTAAATCTAATGGCCAGAAGCTAACGTTATGCTATAAAGGAACTACAGCCAAGTCCAGCAGCACGACTTCAACGTCACGCCGACTTAAGATCCATATTCAAACACACAGATTCTAAATGGTACGAGTTGAAGCGTTGGTTGGAGGCAGGGACTCTTCAAGAATCAAAAACTAGTTAAAAAACCCGTTGACTGAGACGAGGGAACCGGAAGTGGTAAAATGCTGACTCACGTCCGGGTCTTAGGACTCGTTCCCGCACCACTCTATTGACCCTCCTTGTCTGTGTCTTCCAGGGGGAATTGGATCGGAGAGGCTCCCTACAAAGTGGGCGTCCCGTGCTCCGCCTGCCCCCCCAGCTACGGGGGCTCCTGCAGCAACAACATGTGTTTCCCCGCTCTCAAGACAAACTACCTGCACTGGTTTAAATAAACGGGACACGAGCGGACCCCCCCCCTCCCCCCCCCCCCTCCTACAGAGACTCTATCTTAGTCCCGTAAGGATTTGCACAGTGAAACACACTATTTTGTATATATGGGCTTATTTAAAAAAAAAAAAAAAAAAAAAGAGAGACACCTGAA
The DNA here is from genome assembly GCA_023974075.1 of Chaenocephalus aceratus. Lineage (NCBI taxonomy): Eukaryota > Metazoa > Chordata > Actinopteri > Perciformes > Channichthyidae > Chaenocephalus > Chaenocephalus aceratus. The sequence continues at coordinate 36,349 of JAMFTG010002434.1, forward strand.
GGCAGCAGACGATTTTGATGACTTATGTAAATAAACTGTAAATTAATTTGTGTTTTAATAGAGGAATTATAATTTATGTGTAGAAGCAGGGCGTATTATGGTCAATGTTTATACAAGGAAAACAGAGCTGGGGCGGGGGGTAATATTCAGAGGAGAAAAAAAAGTACATTACGAAAACATCTTAAAATGAATTTGAGTTGTTTCGTGACTTTCCCCCAAGAATTAGAAAATGTTTTCTTGTACATTTCTGATCTGACTCTCAGAGAATCTATTCAATGATGTCCTAAACCAGGGGTGTCAAACTCAATTTCATCACGGGCCACATTCACATAAAGGTTGCACTCAAAGGGCCAGTTGTAACTATATAAATATATATATAAAATAATGTATTAAATTACATTATTGCCTCTGAATTGGTTTATTATTGGATAGGGTAATAACTTAGTAATTAACTACGTCTGAAAGCAGAAGTCCAGGGCAAATCATTTCAAGTCTCTTCAGTGAGCATGTCACAAAACAAGATGCATTGTGGGACATGTAGTTTATGGGCAACCTGCTTCTGTAAATCGGCATGTAACCGTATAATATACATGTTATATTCTTTGCAAGCTCTTGCGGGGCCACATCAAATGAAGTCGCGGGCCGGATTTGGCCCCCGGGCCTTGAGTTTGACACCCCTGTCCTAAACCATTTACGATGGAAATGTGTACTTCACGGATATTCTTTTTCTAAATTCCTGACTTTAATCTCGGAGAATTTCAGCTTTTTAATATTTAAAAACGTACATATTGAATTGTATTTGCATATGTTCTACTCCAATCTCAGATTATTTTGTATTCTTCTCAACATTACCCCCTTCCTTGTCAAACCTTCAAAGCCTGTATTTGGTGCATATTTCACGACGCTTCTTCACCATTGGCAGAGTGGTGATCACAGCATGGGATAGCTTCTCTCTGGATCTCACCTCCATGGTGTGTGCTCTGCCGGCACAGGAATGCTGGGATAGAAACATGAAAGCTTTTCACTCAGAGGGTAAAACTCCTGGAGCTGCAACTAACTTCAACCTCAAGTCTAACGCAACATGTGTGTCCTGCAGCAAATTGCAATTTGTTGACAAAAGTGCACTTACTGTAATCTGATGTATGTCGTATATTTTCAGTCAGATTTGAAAGCCTCTGTTCTCAAAA
>JAMFTG010002435.1:0-33964 GCA_023974075.1 Chaenocephalus aceratus
GCAGATGTTTACGCCCATCCCCAATATGTGGATTTGACTCTCTGTAAACTAGTAAAGGTCTATCGAGATGGAGGCGGGTCAGAATTGACAACCCACCGTGCAGTCAGAACCTTTGACCGCGGTGACTTGTGATGTGAATTCTCCGGCCGTTGACTTGTAATAAACATCATTGTTTGACATCAAAGCTCCAGCTCTCCTCGTGTCTCTCTGAGTCCTGACTAGAGTTAGACGGGCATCGATCCCAGAGAGACGGCATCTGTTTGTGATTTGATGTGCTCTGTTTTCTCCGCAGAACTCCCTAAAGCCGCCCTGAGGATCCTCAGCAACACCACCTTCCTCTTCATCAGCCTCTCCTACACGGCAGAGTGCGCCATCGTCACCGCCTTCATCACCTTCATCCAAAGTCATCGAGTCGCAGTTCGGGATCCCCGCCTCCAAAGCCAGCATCTACACCGGTGAGTCTCTGCTGTGGAGTCATTTACAACCCTGACCTGGGAGGAGATCGCTCAGAGAACAATCCCTAATATATATATATATATAATAATAATGATCTATAATAAACTAGGGCTGTCAAACGATTACAATCTTTAATCAGATTAATCACCATTCGAACTATGTCCAAAATATGCCATTTCTTTATGTATATTGTTGGGAATGGAAAGATAAATGAAAGAAGGCGGATATATCCATTTAACACAGTATCTATGTTTATTATAAACATTGTTCTGTGCATTACGTGTTGATTTCTATCAACACACGGGGGGGGGGGGGGGATCTAACCGCCTTCTGGAAAAGCTTCACAAGTACGTCGGTACGCAAATGCACTTTGTGACACAAGTGACGATACGCATTTCAGATTGTTGCTGCGCATGCGTACCTGCGTACCGGTTATGTGCACCTACAGCAAAGGTATTCTCCGTCGGGACAACCACCACGCCGTTATCTTGATTCTGATTGGCCAGAAGACATGTGTAGTGGCCAAACTCCCGAAAGGTTTTCTTGTAACCTTCACCTCAACAGTTAATGTTCTTGGCCACATGTAGAGCTTGGGCCTCGGAAGCAGTGTCAGACTCGCAGTACAAACCCACTGGACGTTTCTGTTGCTTTTCAAGGTTTATTTCCAGCAAAACAAAATACGAAAACAATATTAACATAAACTTAAACATCAGATCCTAATAATCTGTCTTCTACTCAGCCTAAGGTTGGGCCTGCGTGTCAATGACGGTATTGCTGCTGCCTGCTGCCCTCCGTCACACACCGCACCTCCAACTTAAAGCCTTAGCCCCGCCCCCTTCACCTGAGCCCCTGCTGCCTCTCACTGAAACAGAAAAATGCATTAATCAAGGTTCCAAATAAATCAAAACAAAATAAACTTAAATGCGGCTCCTACACATGATCAAAGATGTTCTATTGAGAAGACGATCACTGCGTGACAACAGTTTTCAAAACCGTTTCTGGTCTTCGGTATTTCCAGACCCGTGGCTACTGAAATCAATCTGACTAACTGCTGTCTGTGCAATTTTACTCTGCGCGAGTTGGCAGACTTTATTTAGCTTACTTTAACATCATGTCTCATGGTGGGGCTAAGCCATTTCATGGTATGGCTGTAGCCTACCCAGCCATACCCTGGCGCTGCCACCGGTGGCACGTATGGGGCGGGCCATTCTGCACATGCGTTAAATGCGTTAAATATTTTAACGCAATTAATTCAAAAAATGTATTACCGCCGTTAACGCGATAATTTTGACAGCATTAATAATAACATGCCATTACGTATCTGCCACTACGTTTTTTTGCACTATTCAATACTGGACCGTATTTAACATTAACGATGTGACCATCTGTGTTTCTTGTAGTAATTGCTCTTTTTATTATTATGCTGCTGTGTTTATTTTATCTTTGTAAAATGTCCCTCTGGATAAATAAAGTCCTGTTAAACTTATCCTGAGAATAAATGGTGTTCCTTTCATGCAGTCGTTTTGCATGTTAATGAACGGCACACGATTAGATCAATGAGGCCAGACCTCCCCGACAAATGAAGATGCACAACACGAGTCTGCAGCGAGGTTAGAAGAAGCACTTTTTTAAAGATGAGATTTAAATTGAAACCTTGAAGCTTGTGTTCAGAAAAACTCACAAATACAGTTTTAGGTCTTCTTTGTCCACCTGTTGCTTTCTTTGTGTTCCTGTCACTCGTACCAGTTTTACGCCTCTGAGAGCTTCTCACCTCTCCACGTGAACCTCGATGATTCACCGTCTGCGCCATGAGTCACACACACACACACACACACACAACACACACACACACACACACACACCACACCCCTCTGTAGCATGTATATAATCCTTCAGTCGTCGTATTACAATAAATCAGATATCAGGATTATCACACGTCTCAAATATGCAAAAGTGCACGTAAAGGTGTGTGTTGTGTGTGTGTGTGTGTATTCTGATGGCTGACATACGGTCACACACACACACACACACACACACACACACACACACGACAAAACTATTACCTAATCTGCCTGTTGCCAGGATACGAGGATAGAGGGCGGTGTGTTGCCATGTTTCCCAAAGTGATGCCAAGCGAGGGCACTCCTGCAGATTTGAGCCATGTTTCGTAATGAATTACAAACGAGGCGAAGGAGGGGAAATATTCCAAGATTAAACGTGGTATTCTTACGAGGAACAAACTCTGATTGAAACCGATGGTTAATTTACAACAAAATAGACGGAAAGATTCGAGAAGAAAGTGTGTTTTTGTTTCAAGTTATTAAGCTCAACTCCAACATACTACGGAGCAGGTCTCTGTGAATCATCCCTGCAGTTTAATGACATTTTTAAACTGTATAAAGAATTTGATTCAGCAATCGGTAAACCCTCTTTATCATTTTTTAAATAAACGTTATCATGAGTTGAGCCTATTTAGAAGAATGTGTGACTTAAATCTTGGGAATTTCTGAGTTTCTGAGTCGGATAAAAGCTGCTAAAAAAGTGAAAGAAAACTTCCCTCTGAAGTTCTTCATGAGTGAAATTGAATATTATGCTTTCATTCATGAGCAGCTGCTAATCAAGCGCTTTGAGCACCAGGGAAAGCACTGAATAGATAACATGTAGAAGTATTATTAGTACCGTACTGGTTCGGACTATAAGCCGCGACTTTTCCCCCATTTTTTGTGTACAGCTAACGTCCACTAGGGCGACTGTGGCTGCGAGGGAGTGCGGTCGTCTTTCCACCAGAAGGTTGTGGGTTCGATCCCAGCCCATGCAGTCAACTGTCGATGTATCCTTGGGCAAGATACTTAACCCTGAGTTGCTCCTGATGGCATAGCCAACGGTGTGTGAATGTGTATGCATGTTAGTCCTAGAGTAATATACACTGCTCAGTATGAATGGGTGAACGACATGTAGTATGTAAAGCGCTTTGAGGGGTCTTAAAGACTGGATAAAGCGCTATATAAGTACAGTCCATTTACCATTTACTAGGGGACCTCCTACATCTATGGGTTTTCAGGGTAACATTAACCACCTTTAACACTACGGGCTCTAGGACCGCTCCGCGCCCGCCACCTCTAAGCGGCGGGCTCCAGCAGGAAAAGCTGGAGGCCGGAAAAGAGCGAGACAGGTAGCGCGCCAAAGTGAAAGTGGAACGAGAGACAGAACGAGAGCAAGACAGACGGACAGTTTAGCTGCTGCAGCTCATATGCAGGTGCGCTTTATAGTCCGAAAAGTACGGTATTATTAACTCTGCTTGTTGTGATGTTGTTGCATCAGTGTTTTAAAAAACCGCTTGGTCCAGAGTCAAAGAGAGCAACTAGCAGGTGGGCAAAGTGGAGCTGAAGACCACTTGTAATCGGCAGAGAGAGAAATAACATTAAGCACAAAGGAAAGACGAGACATGCATTGATCGGTAAGCAAAAGCACGACAACAGACGGTGCATGTTTCGTATCGTATATGACGGCATGGAGATAGAAGGTGGTAATCGGCTATATCAGCGTCGTTAACACTGCTCCCGAGGGACTCGATCTGTGCGGCTTCCCAACACGTGACCCGGCCAGCAGAGCACGCACTGGATACGTTAGAGTTCAGTTCTTCATTTGAACAGATTTGACTGTATTTCTGCACCTTGAGTTCCGCAGCACCAACAGCTCCGCTCGGAACACAGAGGGATGATTGGGTGCCTCGAGGGTAGCACCACAGAGTGAAGGAAACGGACGGGTGGCGTTGCCTCTCTGGAAGCCGCGTAGAAACCAAACATGTCACGATGACACAAATGGATTTCTTGCAGATTACGACCTCTGTGATTCTGTATTGTTCCGGTTTTAACGAAGGCGCCGCCGCTCGTTAGCCGCTGCGGCGGCTTCCCCCTCCGATGCAGTCGCACCTCATTATCTCTTATTTCTTCTTCTGTGGTTGTCAAAGATTTAAAAGGATAATTCAGACTCTCATGTAGCATCTGGTGTCCTGCTGCGATATGAGATCTGAGGTTACGTTCCTGCAGAAAGCACACACACACACACACACACACACACACGCACGCACACACACGCACACACACAGACACATGCCCATACCCATACCCACACACACACACACACCCATACCCATACCACACACACACACACATACCCATACACACACACACACACGCACCCACACACACACATACATACACATACACACTCACGCGCGCACACACACACACACATACACACACATACCCATACCCCCACACACACACACACACACACACACACCACACACACACACACACACAGGCTGACCTCTTGTTAATCGATACCAGGCAGAGAGCTCGATTGTAATGTGTCGCTGGATACTTTAAGTGAAGTGAGAAATATGCTTAAATCTTAAATGATAGCGAGTGAGCACCAATAATGAAACTTGGCATTATAGGTCATTAAAAACTATAATTATGCAAAAAGATATTAATATGAAATAAAGTATGTTTTATAGCCCGAGAAGTGCTACGGTGTGACATGTTGGTTTGCTTTATGAAGAATCATCAGGTCGATGCTTCACAGAGGTACATTCATGAATCCTCACAGCTCTATTTCTGCGCTGACGTTTCCCCCTTCGCTCCGTCTCGCAGGTTTGATCATCGTTCCAGCGCGGGTGTCGGCATCGTTTTGGGACGGATACATCATAAAGAAGCTGAAGCTCGGGGCGCGGGAGTCTGCCAAGCTGGCGATGATCTGCAGCGGCGTGTCGTTGCTCTGCTTCTCCACGCTGTTCATCGTGGGCTGCGAGAGCATCAACCTGGGGGCATTCAACATCCCCCTACACCACCGGGTGAGAGGGGGTTATACACACACCACACACACACACACTATGTGGTCAGAGCTCTTCGTGCCTGCACGGTGCTCCCAACATGTCCTTACACAGTGAAAGAAGTCCTACTGTAGTTTGGTATGTTAAAGAAATCTTACAAAAGTTCAAGTTAAGTAAAAAGATAAAAAGTATCAAAGCATATAGTATTGAAAAGTATTGAAAAAATAGTAAAGTATAATTAAATATATATATAGTATAACAGTTTTGGTAGTGTAGTGTATATTGTTTAAAAAATTCATTTAAAAGTAAATCTCTAAAATAAAATCTTAAAAATGTAAAAGTATGTACGGAGCCCTGGAGGGTTCATAGAGAGAAAAATAAATAAAACGTGCGCACGAGTTACTAAAGCGTGCGCACGAGTTACTAAAGCGTGCGCACGAGTTACTAAAGCGTGCGCACGAGTTACTAAAGCGCACGAGTTACTAAAGCGTGCGCACGAGTTACTAAAGCGTGCGCACGAGTTAATAAAGCGTGCGCACGAGTTACTAAAGCGTGCGCGCGCTTTATTAACTCGTGCGCACGCTTTATTAACTCGTGCGCACGCTTTATTAACTCGTGCGCACGCTTTATTAACTCGTGCGCACGCTTTAGTAACTCGTGCGCACGGTTTATTAACTCGTGCGCACGCTTTATTAACTCGTGCGCGCGCTTTATTAAACTCGTGCGCGCGCTTTATTAACTCGTGCGCACGCTTTATTAACTCGTGCGCCACGCTTTATTAACTCGTGCGCGCGCTTTATTAACTCGTGCGCGCGCTTTTATATTAACTCGTGCGCGCGCTTTAAGTAACTCGTGCGCACGCTTTTAATTAACTCGTGCGCGCGCTTTATTAACTCTGTGCGCACGCTTTTATTAACTCGTGCGCGCGGCTTTATTAACTCGTGCGCGCGCTATAACTCGGCGCCCCTTATTAACGCGTGCGCGCGCTTTATTAACTCGTTGCGCGCGCTTTATTAACTCGGTGCGCCGCGCTTTATTAACTCGTGCGCGCGCTTTATCTACTCGTGCGCGCGGCTTTATAAACTCGTGCGCGCGCTTTATTAACTCGTGCGCGCGCTTTATTAACTCGTGCTGCGCGCTTTTATTAACTCGTGCCGCGCGCTTTATTTTAACTCGTGCGCGCGGCTTTTTATTAACTCGTGCGCGCGCTTTACTAACTCGTGCGCGCGCTTTATTACTCGTGGGCGCTTATTAACTCGTGCGACGCTTTATTAACTCGTGCGCACGCTTTATTAACTCGTGCGCACGCTTTATTAACTCGTGCGCACGCTTTATTAACTCGTGCGCGCGCTTTAGTAACTCGTGCGCGCGCTTTATTAACTCGTGCGCGCGCTTTATTAACTCGTGCGCACGCTTTATTAACTCGTGCCCACGCTTTAGTAACTCGTGCGCGCGCTTTATTAACTCGTGCGCACGCTTTATTAACTCGTGCCCGCGCTTTATTAACTCGTGCGCACGCTTTATTAACTCGTGCGCACGCTTTATTAACTCGTGCCCACGCTTTATTAACTCGTGCCCACGCTTTATTAACTCGTGCGCACGCTTTATTAACTCGTGCGCACGCTTTATTAACTCGTGCGCACGCTTTATTAACTCGTGCGCACGCTTTATTAACTCGTGCGCACGCTTTATTAACTCGTGCGAACGAGAAAGTAAAACGTGGCCACATTTTATTTATTTTTCTCTCAATGAACCCTCCAGGGCTCCGTAAGTATGTAAAAAAAAACGTTAAAATAATGCATAGTATAATACATAAAAAAAGCCATAACAATATCTAATGTCGACAAATATACTTTTGTATCCCCAGGGCCCAGGAGTTCAAAACTTGTAATCCCTATCAGATCAGATCAGATTTGGATTTTGGGGAGTTCCAACCAAAACACAGGACTACGATCACTTTGATATCCGCTCCGATCAAAGCTTTAATCTGGATCAAATCTTCAAACGGGTAGTTTCAAACCGACAACTGGATTATCCTGATCCCACCAGAGGGGTGGGTTTCCAGTGGTTACAGGAGCAACATGAACTGTACAATTTATGTTAAAATATGTTTCAATATAAAATAAAATGGCAAAAGTTTGTTACCTGAAAATAATACACCATGTTTTTAGCCTTCATGGGAAATTACATTGTATTTTTTATTTTTTGCTCACGTTTGTGGGCCTATTTTGTTTTCAACCAAATGTCGATGACATAAATGTTTATGCTCATAAAAATCAAATATTGTCAATCACAATATAATTTAGATTAAAGTAAAATATCTTCAACCAAAAAAAGTCCACCATCTGTCATCATCGCCTTTCAGAAGTAATCAAACAATAGAAGTCTACGCTTTGTGGTCTCTTGTCTTCCTTGTAGTACTTGTCATGTCCACTAGGTGGCGCGCGGTCGGATTAAAGCTCTGATATTCCAGGATCTAGTCATCTTGAAAAGTCGTAATCTGGATCAGGCTGAATCCCATCCTGAATGACTTTGAACTCCTGGCCCGACTTGTCTGATCCTGGATCACAAAAAATGGGATTTCAAAATCTTATCGGATCTGATTGAGATTAAAAGCTTTGAACTCCTGGGCCCCTGGACATTAAAACCAAATACTTTTAAAGCAAGCAGCGATGTTTTCAAATCTGTAATCAGAAGGCTCCTCAAAAACGCTATCGAAGCGGTTCCTGCCGTTGCTCCGTTAGTTCCAAACGGGTAACAACGGGACTACTTTTCTTCGCGAATGCATGTCAATTTAAATCAATAAAAATCATTTTTTATATCAATAAAGCATTTCAATTAATATTGGGAGTCATATCGTTACTTTGTTGAGAATGTGGCCGTGTGATAAGCGGGATAATGTGCAGCCTGTCGGTGTGCTTTTCCCCATAACGACCGCGTCGCTGCACATTATCCCTCACATGTGGTATAACAGTTTTGGTAGTGTAATATATTCATTTAAAAGTAAATCTCTAAAACAAATCTTAAAAATGTAAAAGTATGTCAAAGAAACATTAAAAGAATGCATAGTATAATACATCGTAAAAAAGCCACAACAATATCTAATGTAAACAAAGACTCCATTTGCATTTAACCTGATGCAAAGCGCTCAGGGCTCAGCGTTCCTGCACGGCGCTCCAACATGTCCTTCAGACAGATTCAGTGCTATCCTGCAGTCTTACACACACCTGCGGGGACACGTGCCACATGTCAGATTCTGTTACACATTAATAATAACAATAATAATAATAATATAATAGATTTAATTGGTTGCTTTCACAGGTGCTCAATTAGCTAGAAGTCCTAAACTGCGTGGCATCAGGGAATCACACATTATGCAGCTGTGTGTGTGTGTGTGTGTGCGTGTGTGCGTGTGTGTGTGTGTGTCACATCCCATCATCCTCATGCGTTGTGCCATTGTGAGTGATTCATTAGCAACACTGGCTGCTGCTCTCGAATCACTCCGTCACCTCTATTTCTGAAGCTGCTGCTGCTCCACACACACACACCACACACACACACACACACACACACACACACACACACACACACACACACACACACACACACACACACACGTATACATCACATTGACTTACATGCATTTCCCGGAGACTTATCCTAACCTTAACCAAAACCAACACATGCCTTACCCTAACCAAGTCTTCACCCTAACATTAATGATCCCTTATGGGGACCTCCAATTTGTCCCCATAAGGGAGGCGAGTCCCCACACGACGTGACTATGTAAACAGATTTAGGTCCCCACAAGTATAGTAATACTAGGCCACACACACACACACACACACGCACACGCACACGCACACACACACACACACACGCAGAGACACACACACACACACACACACACACACACGCAGAGACACACACACACACACACACACACACGCTATTTACTGTTGTATGCACCGAAAATTAACATTTGTATTTACTCAAAGTTCTCTATGCGAGCGTGTCGTCAGAAGTATAACATGGCAGTTGATTTAAATAAAGTACCTTGTAGTAATTGTTTGTTATGAAGTAATTGGGCCCGTTGAGTCCTGAGATCTAGCACTGCAGCATAAACACGAGATGCTCAGTAGCGGCACCATCATGAGCAATGCTCGAACCCCATCGCTCACGGTCTGCACGGAGACAAGTAGACCAACATGTATTAAAATGTCCATCGTGGTTTCCTCAAATCTGTGTCAAAGGAAACGTTGTGTTCAGCCTGAGGACCTCCACCTCTGCAGCTGCTGCTCCGTCCCTCACCAACATGCTATAAACACATATTACCTTAAAAAAGACACCGCGTCCGGCCAGTGGAGCATCGCATCAGTCCACGTTGCAACTTTGACCCCGTGCCGCCCCGTGTTGTTGTGATTATGAGCGAGCATGAACGCTTGAAGAAACCACTGCTGCGTACTCATCTTTAAATAAAACGTGTATCTTTTGGAGATGGCTTGGTGCGGAAGAAAGGGACGTGTGCAAATCAGTGCAGTGAGCTTTTGCAAGGCTGAGTCTTTTTCTCACACACACCACACATACCAGGTATACATGACTTCAGGGGACATTACATTGACTTACATGCATTTCCTGGAGAACTTATCCTAACCTTAGCCAAAACCAACACATGCCTAACCCTAACCAAGTCTTCACCCTAAAATGAATGATCCCCTTATGGGGACCTCCAATTTGTCCCTATAAGGGAAGCCAGTCCCACACGTGACTATGTAAACAGATTTAGGTCCCCACAAGTATAATAATAATAATAATAATAATAACTGATATTTCTATAGCGCCTTTCAAGGGACCCAAGGTCGCTTTACAGGAATAGGGCACAAACAAAACAAACAAAGGTCAGACAGACAGAACAACAGATCGATTTAAGGGCCGAAAGCCTTGATGAACAGATGGGACTTGAGGGTCCTTTGAATGCGTCCAGCGTGGGGATGTTGCGAATCTCCGCAGGGAGAGCGTTCCAGAGGGGGGGGGCTGCCACGCTGAAGGCTCTGTCCCCGAAGGTTCTCAGTTTGGTGCGGGGGGTGGTGAGCAGGCCAGAGTCTGAGGACCGCAGGTTCCGGGGTGGGGCATGTGGTGGGGGCATGTGGGTGGAGGATGTCCGATAGGTACTGGGGGGCAAGGGCATGGAGGGACTTGTAGGTCAGGAGGAGGACTTTATAGTTTATGCGGAACTTGACCGGCAGCCAGTGGAGGTGGATGAGGGGTGGGAGTGATGTGTGTGAGGACCCGAGCTGCACAGTTTTGGACATACTGGAGCCTGTCCGGGGTTTTGTTGGGAACCCCAAACAGGACACCATTGCAGTAGTCCAAGCGGGTGGTGACAAACGCATGCACCAGGGTCTCGGCAACCGACTCCGAGAGTGACGGTCGGAGTCTGGAGATGTTCCGTAGGTGGTAGAAAGCCGATTTGGTCACAGACTTGACGTGGGAATGGAAGGAAAGGGTGGAGTCGAGGATCACACCCAGGTTGCGGGCTTCAGGAGATGGGGAGATGGAGCAGCCGTCGACCTCAAGGACGAAGTCACCAACCTTCTGGAGCAGGGCCTTGGGTGCCACGACCATGAGCTCTGTTTTATTGCTGTTCAGCTTCAGATAGTTTGAAGACATCCATGTCTTGATGTCGTGCAGGAAGTTGATGAGAGACTGAGGGGGGAGCTGGGAGGATGGAGTGGTGCTGAGATAAAGTTGGGTATCATCAGCGTAGCAGTGGAAGTTGAGTCCATGATGTCTGATGATCTGGCCGAGGGGGAGCATGTAAATGGTGAACAGGAGGGGGCCAAGTACGGAGCCCTGGGGTACACCGTGGTGGACTGGGGCCGGGGGTGAGTTTGAGTCACTGAAACCAGCCACTATAGTAATGCTAGGCCACACACACACACACACACACACACACACACACACACACACACACACACACACACACACACACACACCACACACACACACACACACACACACCACACACACACACACACACACACACACACACACACACACACAACACACACACACACACACACACACAACACACACACACACACACACACACACACACACACACACACACACATCTCTCTTAAGGTTTGAATGTTGATGCTGCTAAACAGAGACGTATTCATTATTTGATTCTATAAGACCATCCTCAGTCCTGACATAACAACGTTACATTCCAGATACTGTGTGTGAGTGTGTGTGTGTGTGTGTGTGTGTGTGTGTGTGTGTGTGGCCTAGCATTACTATACTTGTGGGGACCTAAATCTGTTTACACAGTCACGTGTGGGGACTCGCCTCCCTTAAGGGGACAAAATGGAGGTCCCCATAAGGGGAATCATTAATTTTAGGGTAAGGTTAAGGGTAAGGCATGTGTCCCCTGAAGTGATGTATACATGGTGTGTGTGTGTGTGTGTGTGTGGTGTGTGTGTGTGTGTGTGTGTGTGTGTGTGTGTGTGTGTGTGTGTGTGGTGTGTGTGTGTGTGTGTGTGTGTGTGTGTGTGTGTGTGTGTGTGTGTGTGTGTGTGTGTGTGTGTGTGGTGTGTGTGTGTGTGTGTGTGTGTGTGTGTGTGTGTAGCTTTCCCAAAAGAAACTCCAGTTCGCTTCACTGCTCCGTGTTTAGACGGACTTAGAGTCCAGCGGTGGTTCCCACAGTCCTCTCATCGGCACACACATTACCCATCGATCCAAACACACACAGGATGTTATTATTCTCCAGCAGACAGACGTGTCCCCTCTTCTTCATGTCTCTTCTTCATCAACATGTGTCCCCTCTTCTCCATGTCTCGTCTACATCAACATGTGTCCCCCTCTTCTCCACGTCTCTTCTACATCAACATGTGTCCCCTCTTCTCCACGTCTCTTCTACATCAACATGTGTCCCCTCTTCTTCACGTCTCTTCTACATCAACATTGTCCCCTCTTCTCATGTCTCTTCTACATCAACATGTGTCCCCTCTTCTTCATGTCTCTTCTACATCAACATGTGTCCCCCTCTTCTCCACGTCTCTTCTACATCAACATGTGTCCCGACAGAGAATCAGCACTTTGGAAACAGGGCTGAAACAGAGGGGATTATGGGTAATACTGCAATGATCTGTTTGGTATTTCAGCCAATCAGAGACAGGCTGTGGATATGTCTGAGACCTGTATATATTTATGGAGGACAGTATAGTAGGGGACCCTCACTAAGTGGTCTGCGTGTCCCCCTGCAGCCCCACCCTCACCATGACCCACAGGAACCTGACGGGCAGCTGTAACGTGAACTGTGGCTGCAGGATCCACGAGTACGCTCCGGTGTGCGGCTCCGACGGCATCACGTACTTTAACCCCTGCCTGGCCGGGTGCAGCGGCGTGGGCAACGACAGCACCGGGGTGAGAACACACACACACACACACACACACACACACACACACACACACACACACACACAGTGGAGTATGTATGTAAATATGTTTTTCAGACAAAAAGTCAAAGTATAGCATGTCGATAAAACGTCGTAGTGTCGAAATAAGGAACGGTATGGTGTGTAGAAACCAGGCGTGGTGTAGCATGTCGTTTAATTCAGACAAAGGTCAAAGGTCATAGTGTCATGTTGAAACTATATTTGTGTCCACAGGTGAGGAACTACTCAGACTGCGGCTGCGTTCAGAGCGACAGGTCATCACTCCGTCCTCCGGAGGACAGGTAACATGCTGAGAGAAGTCACAGTGTATAGCGTGTTCAGATCTAAGAGGTATTAACGCGAGTTCTCTGCAGGTGAGCCAGCTGCAGCTCGTCATCGTGAAGACGTACCTGAACCAGAACGGATACGCTCTGTCGGGGAAGTGTGACAGAACCTGCAACACCCTCATCCCCTTCCTCATCTTCCTCTTCATCGTCACCCTCATCACCGCCTGCGCCCAGCCCTCCGCCATCATCGTCACTCTCAGGTAAATCTCTCTCTTTGTCCCTGATGGGGAAATCCAGAATGTTCCAGTAGCGTGGCAAAGGTATCAACCGTGTACTGGCTAAAATCATAACCTCGATTATTTGGGTCAATAATTGTAATCGCGATTATTAAATACGATTATTCATTGACTTTGAAAACATCCATTTATTGTACTTTAAAACTTTGTAACTGTTGAATTATACGTTCAGGGTAATCAACTGAAATAAATTATACATTCATGTCTACATTTAAATAAATAATATCAAACATTTTCCACTCAGTTAAAACATTAAAGGCTGGCCAGAAAGTAACAGGAAATAAATGTTGAACTACAATTTAAGACCAAATAAAAATGTTTTGGTTGCCATGGCAATGCTGGTAGGGCTGCTCACGTCATCTCTTAAAGATGTTTTGCTAAAAACCCCCAGCCTGTTGACATGGTCTGGTTTCAGAGATGAGCGCAGGCAGGCGACGAGCCCCCTGCACTGAAGACTAGCGCTGCTCGATTCTGGCAAAAAATCATAATCTCGATTATTTGGGTCAATAATTGATATCACGATTTATTAAAAACATCCATTTATTGGAGAAAACTCAACTGAAAAACAAAAAAAAAAAGTAATCGTTTTTATTTCGATTACGTTGTTTTCGTAATCGTTGCAAGCCATGCTTTCTGTTCCTCCATCTTGTGACTGTGTGACTCCCTCTCTTGATATCAGCATGTGAAGGACACTGCTCAGGAACTAGTCTCTGTATGTGATGCCTCCTTCCCTTCTGGAGAGGATCACAGACACGTGGGTCCTGATGCTGAAGCTCTGTATGTGATGCCTCCCTCCCTTCTGGAGAGGATCACAGACACACGGCTCCTGGTGCTGAAGCTCTGTCTCCTTCTCAGGTCGGTGGAGGAACAGGAGAGGCCCTTTGCTCTCGGGATGCAGTTCGTCTTACTCAGAACTCTCGGTAAGTTCCTCAGCATGATTAGAGACACCAGAACCACACCTATATGTATATCTTCTTCTGCTTGCTAACACCACGACGTTGTAGAGAATTCATCTAATAATATTTTATTTTTAGGCGTCTTTCATGACACCGTACAATTTGTTAAAGAAAGAAAGAAACACAAACAGGCATCTGATCAGATGTACTGATCAGTGTGTGCATTGGGTACGCCTTGCATTTTGTTCGACATGCCATATTATGACTTTTCTACGACACCCGGTTTGTACACACTATACGAGCCTTATTTAGACATAAAATACCATTTTGCATTTTTTCTCGAGATGCCTAACGACCTTATTATACTTAAGCTTTTTTCCAACATACTACTATGACTTTTTGAAGCTGAGGAAGAGCGATGTACAGGAAGGGTTTTCACAATGAGGATCTGCAGCCTGGTTGACCTGTGGGACAAAGGGACTACAATTATACTTCAGACAACTGGAAAAATTCATCATCCTATATACATTACTTTTTCTGACAGAACTATATACTATATACAATTGACTTTTTATTCAAAACATGCGATACTAATGAATTCTTCTTACAAACTACAATACTATGCCTTTTTGACGATGAGAAGGGGATAATACCTCACATTTCATCATACTATAATACGATTTTTTTTCAGTAAATGTAAATAACCCTCTCTCTCTCCCGCCCTCTCTCTCTCTCTCTCTCTCCTCTCTCCTCCCTCTCTCTCTCACTCTCTCTCTCCTACCTCTCTCCTCCCTCTCTCTCCCTCTCATCTCTCTCCTCTCCTCTACTCCCTCTCTCTCTCTCTGCTCTCCCTCTCTCCTCTCCTGCTCTCTCCGCCCGCAGGTCTCTCTCTCTCTCTCTCGCCCTCGTCTCAACGCCCTCGCCCTCTCGTCTCTCTCTCGCCTCTCTCCCTCTCCCTCTCTCTCTCAGCCTACATCCCCACCCCCATCTACTTCGGCGCAGTGATCGACACCACGTGCATGCTGTGGCAGCAGGACTGCGGCGTGCACGGCTCCTGCTGGGAATACGACGTCACCCCTCCTTTCGCTTCGTCTACTTCGGCCTCGCCGCCAGCCTCAAATTCGTGGGTTTCATCTTCATCTTCCTCACCTGGTACTCCCTGAAGCACAAGGAGGACCGCCAAGCGGAGCGCCTGCCGCCCCTGGGCACCGTCAGCGAGTTGATTTGTCACGTCGGGGGTCAAAAGAGTCACGCTCGTACGCGCTCGTGTCCGATTTTCATCCTGCGGTCGCTCCGATTCTTCACCGCGGACACAGCACTCTGAGCTGCCCAGGGAACGCCCTCAAAGCCATAACGTGAGGACAAAGCTAGCTACGAAAAGCTATCGACAAGTAAATCAATGTTTGGGAAGACTTCTCCGGTGCCTGGCGTTGAGCTGAGACGTCCTGTCGCACGATTTGAGAACACGACGAGGTGCAACACGCTTTTCAATATGCTGCCCCGTATGCTTGGAGTAAAGTAGAAACTCTCACTTTGGAGGAATCCAAGTCCGTCTTAAAGGACAGAGAACAAGAATCCATTGGTCGATATAATTGCTCTTATATCCCATAATTGAAGTCATTAAAAATGGTGGCAGTTTTCTTTATGTTGCATATTGACCGTGCCGTTTCCGTTGTTTTACTCGTCTGCCCGTTTTGTTCATGCCGGCCAGGTCGCTCGTGAAAAATAGATGTTGATCTCAAGGCCACTTTTACCTGGTTAAATTAAGGATACATATAGAGCCCCGCCCACTTCTGAAGCCACGCCTTATTCCTCGTGACAGTGCCTTCTTCTTCCTGTTTGTGTTCCTGCTCCACAGCCACACTTCAAAGGGCTGATGCAAAGACATCACATGGTGCTACTGGAAGAGAGGCATTACTAAAGGCAATTAAAACCTGTTTCAGACGAAGAGCCGCCGTCTCAGCGGCCTCTAAAGCACAACTCTGTACTATGCAAGATCCCCGTACAGACCCTCCATCTTTTCCTTCTGATTTATATATACTGTAAAGCGTCTTCTTCTCCTCCCGCTTTGAACATATCGGCTTCCTCTGATTGTCTCAGCCGTCTTTTGGGTCTTAAGAACTGACTAAAGTGTTTTAAATCTTCTCTTTTCTGTAACAGTGCCTCTCAGGCTGTTCGGCCAGTGTACACACAGCTAGCTCGATGCTAACGCTAGCTGAAGAAAGCCAGTCTGCTCTGCCTTGGTGACGTCACCATGTAGCTTCAAGCCGACACTTAGCCTTCAACGACTTCTATTCAGTCTAGACTTTATTACAGGTGAAGACAGGTCTCTCCTCTCTGGCCATGTGCTGAAGCTACTGCAAGTCAAAAAGATGTGGAAAAGGTTTCTAAAAATCGACTTTTAAACAACGAGTGGTGTCTATAATGGTGACAGAAGGATGCTTCCCCACACTGAAGGTCACCAGATGTAAATAGTAGTATTCTCCTAGTGTAGGCTTTTAAGAAGTAGTGCAGCGAGCATTTCAAGCTTCTATCAGCAGGAGTAATCTGATTATTTACTCTCTGGCGCCCCCTGGTGGCTGCAGGTGATTGTGTGAAGGCCAGTGAATGTTGTCAGACCGACTTAAATCTTGGTTAAAATGTCCATTAATAATCCAGTTTCCCAAAGATTTACTTTCTGCAGAATGAATTAAATTAAAGGTCTGAAAAATGTAGTTTTACTAGAATCGTCTTGAATGTCTTAAGGATTAACCTCCCTGTGAAAAGTGAGAAAAGCCTTTTTCATGTTAGCAAAAATACACTTTGTTGGAGTACAAGTACGTGCTTTTACCTAAAAGGGCCAAGCTTCGTGACTCGTTTAGTATTATCGTAACTTAGTACCTCAAATTAAATATTCATAATAAGTGATCATCGACATGTAAATATCGACAGAGCGAATGCCGCGTATTATCAAGTTAGTTAGAAGCATATTTATGAACTAACATTGTAATTAAAAAATATGTCCAATGATCTGTCTTTCGGGGTCTGAACAGTATTCTTTGGGGGGGGCTACTCATGTAAATGAAGTTATATTACCCAGAATGCCCTGCTCTCCCTCTGTAGTGATTCTCCACCCTTCCTCCGGGGCAGGATTATTTGAACAATAACCTATATTTATTAACTCTCAGCTGCTAATTGGCTTCGGATAAAATACCAAATAAACAAGTTGGAGTAAAAATGGATTTAAGATAAAACGCCCTGAGAGGCAGGCGGGGAAAACATTAATACATTTAGACGTAAAAACGGGTGATTTGCCAGGATATTATTTTATAAATTCATCTTTTTTTTATTTCTACTAACACAAGGTACATTATTGTGTGTCAAACGTATATAACATGTCTTTAAAAACGCAGCTTTTAAGTCATATCCAGAACACAGGGTACACAAACAGAACATATCTTGGCAAAACCGTTTAATTCACCTGCTCGTAAATCACAAATTAAATCCGTTGTTTCCACACTTGCCTCTCAGGTCTTTTGCAAATCCATTTGTATTTACTGAACGTTGGTAAGCTTGCATTAAGTGATGCTAAAACTATATATATATAAAGGGAGGGAGGGAGGAGGATCCTGCAGCTGCTTTTTGTTCATTCAGACGACTGGGTTTTGCTTTAAGGAACTGTTCCTCGGGCTCTGATTCTTTAAAGCTTTTGTTCCAGAGGTCTGATTCATGTTTGTGAACACTTGGTTTACAAAAGCCTTGAAACTTGATATTTGTCATTAAAAAAACGGAAAGAAAACGACTCGTCCGACTGAATTCTTACACTTATGGACACGGGGCGGAGGGAGGTTGAAGCGTTTATTTCTGAACAGCTTCTGTCCTGAAAGTTACAGAGAAGCACAGCAGCAGCTTTTCACACCATTTCTAACGGTCGAGATGAAGGACAGACAGGAAGTGAATAAAGCCGTCGTCTTTAACCACATTTCACTTTAAGGACAATCTACAGAAAACACCCGGTGAGGATTATTTAACTTCACGTGCAGCATCTTACCTGTGCTGTGAATGTCCAAAGTTGCTGAAACAAAAGCACATTTTAAATATATTTGTCTAGAATTATCTGTGGAACAGAGATATGACTTTCCCCACATGTTTTAATCTGTTTTATCTTATAGTAGTATATAGAAATAATCTATGCATCTCTCATCTTAAAAATATCTTCTTGATTAAATGATTTAGGGTTGGGTCCTGTAAAATGTCAGGATATTGATTAAAAAAGGCCAAAAATATTCACTTTTAGACGATTTTAAAAACAGCATTTCGGCATGAAAATATCCTTAATGACGAATAAAGTAGGTGGGGATTATTCTATTGTCTTATTAGAGTTTAGTAACAGTTTTAAAAAGTGCATATCAGATTGATGACTTCTCTCTGCAGGGATGTGAGGATGTACGACCTGAAGCTGCTGCTAGCTTTCCCTTTCAAAAGCTGAGATGGTTTGACCACTCAACATATATTAAAACGGTGTTATCCATACGGAATAAATCCCTTCTTAACACTCGGCTGCATTAAGGCTTTTTCTTTCCTAAATATATATTTGAAAAAAAAAAGAATAACACTGTTTTTCCTAATAGGCACCTGTAGAAAATAAATTGCAATACTCATTATACAACTCTGACACTGAGGTGGCGTCTGTCAATCAATCATGTCTCTATGAATGTCTCGTTAACTCTGATTGGACGCCGGAGAGCCGCTGCCCTCATACTCGCTTTTTGGGGAGAAAGGGAGGAGGTGTTGGGCGTGGAAAATGTCTTCCTCTTCCTCCTCCCTTTCCTCCTGGAAACGCAGCAGGGAGTCGTGATGCGTTTCCATTTCCGTCATCCCCGTTTCCACTGAACGTCTCGCCCTCCATTTCCTCCATTTGCTTTGTCCTCAGAGGAAGAACGTCTCTTTTTGGGCCCGATTTGTTAGCCATTTTCTCGGGAAGATCGTTAACAGCGAGAGTGCTGATCTGGGAGGGGGTGACGTCCAAATCCAACTCGTTCCGCTGCCCTCCCCCGAATCCGGATCCTAGCTCTGGATTCGGGGAGTCGTCCAGTTTGAGTTTCTTAAAAACGCGTGGCAGTGCAAACATGTTGTCTACGTCCGTCTGGAAGTTGAGCCAGTCGTCGGGGCCGGGGCTGAAGTTTGGCCGGCGCTCGAAAAGACTCTCGTTGAGGCGATAAAGATCCTCCAAACCCTGCCAAAAGACCCCCGCCTCCGTCAGGTTGGGCAACTTAACCCGGGCGTCCGTCCCAAACTGAAGAGCTGCAGAGAGAGAGAGACCAAAGTGAGGGTCTGAGTCAGGCGGCAGCTCCTAGACTGCAGAAAGGGCAATTTATTTAAGCAGAAAGAACAGAGGCAAAAGCGATCTGGAGCCAACGGACAGTTAGCTTAGCTTAGCATAGCGTAGCTTAGCTTAGCATAGCGGCTGGAAGCAAACTCTGATTTAAATGTTTAATTAACAGTTTTCAATTTACAGTTTTTGTTCATTGTGTTATTTTGTTCTCATAAATGCGTTAATGTCCTAAACTTCGAGGACGACTAATCTTAAAAACGTGACATTTTTACAAATTGAAGTTCTGCTGTTATTTAAAATGGTGCGAGCGAAACCTAAGTAGATGTTTTTTTAAATTAGACATTTGATTATGAAAGGAGCGTCATTATAATATTTATTTAACGAGTATTTTATACTTACAAATCAAAAGAAATCTTAAAGGTCACCTATCGTGCTATTTCTAGCCAATATGAAGTCATTCTAAGCCACGCCTCATGTCCCTCTGTTCCACTTCCTGTTTCTAAAGTGCTGATTTGGGGATAGAGCTTTAAAGAGGAGGGTCTGAGCTCACGCGGGAACCCGGAAGCTACCGTCTAAACTAAATGCTGCCGTGATGAAACTCCATATCATGGATCATCAAGGCTCTGAAACAGTCTGGAGCTCAAAGGCTTTCTCTCTTGCCGGTTACACCACAAGCTGAGTTCCTTTCTACTTCCTGCTTCTTCACACACATGCTCTCCAGCACAGGTTAGCTCTGAGTGTTAGCGATGCTAATGTAAACACCGACCATATTACGTCCAAAACAGTCGGGCATTGTTTCTGATAGCAGCTTTCTGATTGGGCCGTGGGTGCCTTCCGTTATGACGTAAATAACATCAAATCAAATCGTTGTATCCCCCGTGTTTAGATATTTGGGTACGGAGGAAAAGAGAGAGGGTTTTATTTTCTGACACTGCGTGAGTTCCCTGAAGATATTGTTTGTTCCGTAGTTAATGATGAATTGCACAAAGTTTGTATTAAATAGTATTTTAATTATTGATTTTAAGTCAATAAAAATGTTGCACAATGAAGCACTTTATTTGAAGTATATGTACAATTGTTAAATTTGCAAAAGTCATGCAGCAAAGCCCACACACACACACACACACACACCACACACCACACCACACACACACACACACACACACACACACACACACACACACACACACACACACACACACACACACACACACACACACACACACACACACACACACACACACCACACACACAGCTCAAGCCGTAGTGCAAACACATGCTGATGTAGAAACACACACTAGAGACACAGGAGTGTGTTCTGAACTGAGCTGCACATAAAAAAAAGCATGAGTGTGGCATGAGTCAGGCAACCTGGAATAATAAAAAACACAAGAGGATCTTCTGGTTTATCCCAGCAGGATTTCAGGAAGAAATATGCAAATTAAAGAATAATTTCAGCAGATTTTGGGGAAAAATAAGCGTTTTTTAGGCTTTGCTTGTGAGCGTGCTGTGTGTGTGTGTGTGGTGTGTGTGTGAGACTCACAGGAAGGAGAGGCTCGGTCCTCCTCTTTGACCTCCCATGCTGCTGCCTGGTAAGCAGGTGTCAGAAACAGAGGTCAGAGGTCAGGGGGGTGTATGTGTGGATGAAGGTGATATTAAAAGGGATGACTCAGCGTGAAGTATGACGTGTGTGAGGGCCATTAAAGTGTAGGTACAGAGAGACGCGTCTATTATGGTAAAAAACCTCAGATTGAATTGGTTAACTAACCGTTTTCAATTTACAGTTTTTTAAGGTGTTCTTTTTTTTATATAAATGTACCGCTTTCATTTCTTTATTTGTCTATTTCTTTTAATGGCCCTTAAAAACGTCATAAAGGTCTCATGTCCGTTAACTGTAAGTATGACGCTACAGTCAACAGACAGTTAGCTTAGCATAGTGACTGGAAGCAAAGGGAAACAGCTAGCCTAAAAAAACCGTTATGTTCTTTTTTTCATAAATGTACCGCTTTCATTTCTTTATTTGTCTATTTCTTTTAATGGCCCTTAAAAAACGTCATAAATAACCGTCCGTTAACTGTAAGTATGACGCTACAGTCAACAGACAGTTAGCTTAGCATAGTGACTGGAAGCAAAGGGAAACAGCTAGCCTACAAAAACCTACTTAGCTTTTGAGCTTTGAGGTTGTGCTAAGCTAGCTAGCGGCTGTCCGCCAGAGGCTCCAGCTCACGAGATGCTTCTGCACTCACGTCAGGATGGTTTGCGTGTGGATATGGCTCGCAGGTGATTTCTTTTGGGGACATTCATTTGCTTTCCGAGAGACTGAGACGGAGATATCTACGGTGGCCATTGAAGGTAAAATAAATGTAAACATGCCAGGGGACGGTGGAGACGTTTTTAGAAAGGAAAACACTCAAGAAGTAAACTACAGTTGTTTGCTTGTTACTTTTTATGAATGTGTACCTCTTAAGATGACTGCTTTAATCTATACATTCAAAGCATATCCTCTTCTTTGTAAAATGTCAGCGGAGGAAAAAAACAAACCTTACATTTTCGATCGTTTTTTACTTAAATCTCTCACGCATAATTATGTTTTAATAATCAAAGAATAGCACATGTTTTTTTACTTTTTGAATGTCCTATATTCAGATAGTTATTTTCTTCCCCTGACTTCGGCATTGTTATTATTTTTTTACCTACAATGGCCCAAAAAAAACATGAATAACCTTCTTGTATCCGTCCGTTAACTGTAAGTAAAGTTTATTTAGCAAACTAGCTTCATCGTCAGCGTGGAAAGCAAATCATTCCCCAAACGTCTCCTGTAGAGTTCCTGCTGGATGTGATGCATGATGGGATGATACAGTGTCATGCATTTATTCACGTGCACTTGATGCTCAGGTGAACTCAGCATCTCGATGAGGACTTAATAGCCACGACAGAAAACACGATGGGTTTGATGAGTGTGAACTGAAGCGAAGCAGAGTGGACAACATGAAGCTGCTTCAATGAGAGAAAACCATTATGTTAGCGTTTCCCAGCATGCATCAGCAGCTCCACGGGCGGATGGTTAGTGGGAATGAGGCGAGTGAGCCCATGCAGGTGTTAAAGGGGAAAAAGCCACTGAAGAGAAACAAAATGGTGGATACCTGTGTGGCTCATAGCTTCCTCCATCTTTACCTCCTGATCGGGGAAATAAAAGCAATCGATTGTTAATGTCTGATTGGGAGGTAAGGTCATTCACACTGAAGAGTCTGCATGCAGCTGCTACTGCCTGCGGAGAAAATGCAATCATTGGAGGAGGAGGAGGAGGAGAAGAGGAGGAAGAGGAGGAGATCTGGAGGAGGAAGAGTCATTGTGCAGGATGGAGAGGAGATAAAACAGGGTTTCCTTTAAAGAGGCGGAGGGGTAATACCACAGAAATGCTCTGTTGCCACGTCCTGCAGAACTTCAGAATCACTCAGTGAGTGTGTGTGTGTGTGTGTGTGTGTGTGTGTGTGTGTGTGTGTGTGAGAGAGGAGGAATCACTGGATGCAGAAAGTAGATCCATTTCTGCAGAAAGGAAAATAATCTATTCTGACAAAAACATAATCACTGAAAAAAAAAGTAGTAACGTCTCTTCTTGCAGGGAGCAACACACACTAGAATTCAACTCAGTGTGTGTGAGAAAGAAAGGTCAGAGTGTGTGTGTGTGTGTGTGAGATCCTGAAGTAAACATTGAACAAACATCAAGAGAAAAGACTGGATTTTGACTCCTTGACCTCCACCTGAAAAATTCAGCATTCGTCACTGAGGAACTCATGCAGCATGCAGATAAAGTGCACACACACACACACACACACACACACACACACACACACACACACACACACACACACACACACACCACACACACACACACACACACACACACACACACACACACACACCACACACACACACACACACACACACACACACACACACACACACACACACACACACACACACACACACACACTGGAACAGACTGCACACACAGTAGGAGACGACACTGAGACATGTTATCTATATCAGATTCAGGAGGACTTTCATGCATCTGCGTCCTCTCTTCGCACTCTCACCGTTCTTCCTGAGTGTGTGTGTGTGTGTGTGTGTGTGTCTTTACGGCCACGACACTTTACATATCGGACAGGTGAGTGTTTACCTGCGTCGGGTCCTTTTGGGCGGGGGTTGCACTGCTTGTGTCCCTGACAGCTCCTCATCTCCATCAGGTGAGCGTGAAGAGAGTTCAGGACGTCCCGATCCACCGAGTACACCGTGTTGGTCAGCTGCAACACACACACATGCATCTTCTTAATACACACACTTTTATATGTGTTGTTGTTGTTGTTACTGTTCAATGTGCAATTTTTAGGTTGTGTACATCTTTTTTTATCTATTTTATTATCTTTCTTTTATACATTTCTATTTTAACTTCTTGTGTTTTTATACATATTTGTATATTATTAAAACATTTGGATTGCAGTTTTGTCTTTAACTTTTTATACAAATATGTTAATTACATTATTATTGCATATTTTTACAAAGAACTCTATTTTATTTTATTTATACATTTTGTATTGCACATTTACTACCTACCCTCTTAAGTTATATACATGTTTATATTCAATTTAATGTGTATCTTTATTGCACATTTAAATGTAACTCAACGTAATGTAACATTTATATAAATATTTGTATTTCATTTTATCTTTTAATCGCACAATTTTTACTGACTTTTAAAAGATTTTTGTGCAAATATTTGTCTTTTATTGATTCTGATCCGTTGTAATGTCATCACGTTGTATCTGTGCGTTCATCAGCAGGGGCGGTTCTAGGGGGGGGGGCCAGTGCCCCCCTAACACTGACCTGTGGCCCCCCCTAAAAATGAAAAGTGAAAAAAATGAAAAATGTATGATTAATAAACGATTTATTGAATGACGGAATAGGCGGAACTAACGTTATTCGTCATTCTAGTCGGACCCATTAGAGCGGTGCACTCAGGACCCATTAGAGCGGTGCACTCGCTTTCACTGTCCGGCTGAAGCGCGCTAAAAACAAACACTTTTCATCTCGGCCCTTCAGAATGCCTCGTGGCCACGATGGAGCGAGGGATGCATGTCGGAGTGTGAGAGTTCGACCCTGACCTGGTAGGGGTCGTTGTTGAGGTCAAAGTACTCCAGGAATCCGGTGGAGAACTCGCAGAAGAGCGTGTTGTGCGTCTCGTTGACGGTCCTCAGACACCAGTAGGTGTTGTTGTTGGAGCTGGTGCAGGCGCAGAAGCCCCCCACTGCGCGCACACACACACACACACACACACATTAATAACGCTGTAGCATCCAGAAATATCAAACAATATTACAAACGATAGCATGTTCCCAATTTCAAACTCCAAGAGGAAGTGAACATGCGGTTTAAATGGACTTTATCTTCGTCACACACCTTTTAAAACATATTCTTATCGGAGCTGAGGTTCAACGACTAAAAAACGTATTCACGCCAAGCACGACCCCAGAAAGCAGACTGCATGGTGGGAAGTCAGTACACTCACATGTCCACAAGGGGGCGGTGGCCCAGTGGTCGTTGTTGTGAGTGAAGCAGGTGAGTCCTGGGAGGCTGCAGTCGTCTCCTTTCTTCGCTCTCTTCTTCACTTTCCTTTCCTTCTTCTTCCGCCGGATCTCGTTGTAAAGCTGAGTCTTTCCGTCGTTTTCCTGCGCCGCTTCCCTGCAGAGACAACGAGACAGATTACCCATCAGCCCCCTGCTTCTGTGGAGCATCAGGATTACTGTGTGTAATACCGAAGGACTTTAGTTTCTGACGGGACACAAACAACGTACGACAATACGATGTGAAAGTAGGTCTAAAATATATAAAGACATTTAAATAAACTAAAGAACACGAGAAGCTAAAACACGTAGGACGACGGATTTATGACAGAGTTGTTATTTTAAATGAAAGTGTTTTTCAGACTTACCTCGAAATAACTCACTTATAGAAATCTTTATTAATGTGTGTTAAATAAATACACACATCTGTGTTTCCATGCTTCATTTCCAGCCATGCATCTCGTCTCAGCTACATACACACACACACACACACACACACACACACACACACACATACATGATGCAGCTACACACACACACATGCTGCAGGTACACACACACACGCACACACACACATGATGCAGCTACACACACACACATGCTGCAGGTACACACACACACACATGCTGCAGCTACACACACACACACAGAACACACACACACAGAACACACACATGCTGCAGGTACACACACAGAACACACACATGCTGCAGCTACACACACACACACACACACAGAACACACACATGCTGCAGGTACACACACAGAACACACACATGCTGCAGCTACACACACACAGCACACACACACACACACACACATGCTGCAGCCACACACACACACACACACACACACACACAGAACACACACATGCTGCAGCCACACACACACACACACACACACTGCAGCCACACACACACATGCTGCAGCCACACACACACACACACACACACACACATGCTGCAGGTACACACACAGAACACACACACATGCTGCAGCTACACACACACACAGAACACAGAACACACACATGCTGCAGCGACACACACACACAGAACACACACATGCTGCAGGTACACACACACATACATGCTGCAGGTACACACACACACACACACACAGAACACACACACACATGCTGCAGGTACACACACATGCTGCAGCTACACACACACACACACATGCTGCAGGTGTACACACACACACACACACACAGAACACACACACACATGCTGCAGGTACACACACATGCTGCAGCTACACACAGAACACACACATGCTGCAGCTTCACACCCATCTGGTGAAGCGACCATGCAGAGAGAGGAAGGCGATGATGACGATGATCTCTCGAGCGGGAGAGGACTCACTTAAAGGGGTGCAGGTGATCTGTCCTGCTCTTCCCGCCCTGAGCCTTGTTTCTGTCTCCTTTGCTAAAGTAGCTGCGTTCACACAGAGAGACAGAGACTAAGCAGCGGCACAACACGGGCTACAGGGACATCAGCTCCAAGGACACAGAGGACACAGAGGACACAGAGGACACTGACCTCTTCTTGCCACAGTCGCAGTCTTCAGGGCGGATCCTCTTCAGGTGTCCTCGCACCTCCCGGAGGTTTTTGATTTTGTCTTGAAGCGCTTCGATCTGGAATTCAAGATGGAAAATACTCTCAATGAATGATGCAGAAAAACTCAGAGCTCACGGGATGTCACACACACACACACACGCACACACACACACACACACACACACACACACACACACACACACACACACACACACATACACACACACACACACACACACACACACACACACACACACACACACACACACACACACACACACATCGTGACAGAAGTCTTTGAATGTGCAGCAAAAAGACAAAAACCTGTATATGCAGACAGCGGACAGAACAATATAATATACATGATTCCCCGTGTATTAAATATATATATTTCACATGCAAAATTAATATACATTCCAACTAGATGGAAACGGGTGATGTGTTATTCTGAAAATCATAATTCAATTTCAATTTTGCATGAAAGAGAAGTAAATTATATTTATCTAAATACTGATTGAATGAGAAACCTGGTGTGTGTGTGTGTGTGTGTGTGTGTGTGTGTGTGTGTGTGTGTGTGTCTCACCTCCTGGTCCACGTAGCTCTTGTGGTCCTTCCAGGCTCGGGGGGATTGGTAGATTTCTCTCTCACAGTGAACACTGTCGTTCATCAGCATGTAACACCCTGGAACACACACACACCTGTTACACACACACTGCCCTCGTGACACACACACACACACACACACACACACACACACACACACACACACACACACACACACTGCCCTCGTGACACACACACCTGTTACACACACACTTCCCTCGTGACACACACACACACTGCCCTCGTGACACACACACACACACACACACACACACACACACCTGTTACACACACACTGCCCTCGTGACACACACACACACTGTCCTTGTGACACACACACACCTGTTACAACACACACTGCCCTCGTGACACACACACACACACACCTGTTACACACACACTGCCCTCGTGACACACACACACACCTGGTACACACACACTGCCCTCCTGACACACGCACACACACACACACACACACACACCTGTTACACACTGTCCTCCTGACACACACACACCTGTTACACACTGTCCTCCTGACACACACACACACACACACACACACCAGTTACACACTGTCCTCCTGACACACACACACACACACACACACACACACACACTGCCCTCGTGACACACACACTTTACTCACTTGTGTGTGACCTTCACAGAGGTCATGTACCCCACAGCGTTGGTGTCGTCTGAGAGCATCTCCTCTGATCCGTCTGACCCTGGGAGCATTTCAAGGTCGTGGGGGTCGTCAGGGTCGTCGGGGTCGTTGTCATAGTGACGTTTGGAGATGGACCGTCGTCTCACGGCCGTCTGATCGTCCGCCTGAAGGTCAACGTCGTAGATTTGACCTTCAAACTCCACCGACAGAGAGCGGGTCTGACGCGTGTGAACGAAACGAGGCCGGAAACCTGGAGACAAAACAGAAAATCAGTCGAAACTTGATTTAATTATTATACTTATATATTATTCATATTATCTTTGTGCAATATAAATACCATGAATATTATGAATACATTTCTATAATAACGTGCAATTACGTCTATGTTTCCTGTAGTTATTTAATTACTGAACTGTTAGTGTGCAGCTGTATTATTATGCTGCTGTGTTTTATTGTATTTTTTTAATAAATCTTATGCCCACATTTTACGCCTTGAATCAATTATCATATTTTCAGGCTGCATTATTTCTAAGCAACACTAGAGGGCGCCAGATCTCCCGGAAGCACTCACAGGAACACCCACAGGACAAATTGTAGCGGGACTTGTAGCCGGATGTTTGCATTTTCCGAATGTGTGTCCTCTCTTTAGAGCAGGGGTGTCAAACTCAAGGCCCGGGGGCCAAATCCGGCCCGCGACTTTCATTTTCTGTGGCCCCACAAGAGCTTGCAAAGACTATAATATGTTTACATGGTACTTTACAGAAGCACGTTGCCCATACACTACATGTCCCACAATGCATCTGAAATTTGACTTTTTTTCTCATAAATAGATTTTGTTTTCAAAACTTTTTTTGTTTTGTTTTTCCAGAATGTGGCTTTTCTTTTAAAATCATATTGTGACATTCTCACTGAAGAGACGTGCAATTATTTGCCCTAGACTTCTGCTTTCAGACGTAGTTAATTATTACCCTATCCGATAATAATCCAATGCAGAGGCAACTATGTAATATATATTCAATATTTATATATGTCTTTTTTTATATAGTCTTAAAGTTACAAACCGGCCCTTTGAGTGAAACCATAATGTGTGTGTGTGTGTGTGTGTGTGTGTGTGTGTGTGTGCTCACGCTGTCCGCTCAGCTGACGGTGTGCACGGCGCTCAGGTCTGGAGGATTTGATCAGAGCGTCCCCACAGTCGCAGGCAGGCTCCCTGAAGGAGGGCTTCAGGCTGCGGACCTCTTCCTGGAGCCCTCCTTCGACCCTCCTTTGCACTTCTGGATCCTCCACTTCCCCGAGATCTCCTCCACGCAGTGCCACTTCTGCAACACACCACGCAGCGGGGATTACACAAGAACATGCAGACAAATCATCTCTCTCTCTCTCTCCTCTCTCTCCTCTCTCTCTCCTCCTCTCTCTCTCTCTCTCTCTCTCTCTCTCTCTCTCTCTCCCTCCCTCTCTCTCGCATCTCCTCTCTCTCCTCTCTCTCTCTCTCTCCATCTCTCTCCCCCTCTCTCTCCCTCCCTCCCTCTCCCCCTCCCTCTCTCTCTCCTTCATCAGGAAGTCAATAAAACACCATTAAAACCAGCCACACACAAGAGGTAATTAAATGCAAGTATAAACAGCCGGTGTAGTGTCATATATAGAAGGTATTTTGATTTCATAAAGGCAGCAGCAAAGAGAAAGTCTTCAGCCCCTATTTATCTCTTTCCCCCAAAGTCATATTACGTCTGGCACAACAGCTAGCGCCCTGTGTGGCTAATGCTAGCTGCGTGCATTGGAAACGAGTCAGAGATATTTTCCTTGGTGAAACAGAACTGGCCACAGAAAGCGTGCCCACATCGCCCTCACTGGCCTCACTGCCGGCTTCCAGTTCGGTTCAGAATTGATTTTAAAATCCTTTTATTTGTTTTCAAAGCCCTGAATGTTCTGGCTCCGGCCTGTAGCCGAACTCCTCCAGCGCTACACCCAGCCAGAGCGTTAAGGTCGGCCGATCAGCTGCTGCTGGTAGAGCCTAAGACCAGGCTCAAACCCCGAGGGCGCCGAGCCTTCGCAGCGGCGGGCCCCCAGGCTCTGGAGCACTCGGCCCTCCATGTGAGGTCGGCCCGGACCCTGGGGGTTTTAAATCCACTCTGAAGACTCACTTCTTCTCCCTGGCCTTCAGAGCGGAGCGACTCCTGACTGTTTCCGTGTTTTCTATATCTGTTGTGATTTATTGTCTTTTATTGTAATTGTAGTATTCTGTTTTTATTATATGTGCAGCACTTTGGCTCACCAAAATGTGCTCTATAAATAAAACTTGATTTGATGAAAGAGTAGGAACATGTCAGCGTTCCTCTCCGTGAAGCCGGCTTGATTCATGACGACAGAACTTTACTCCAGAAAGCTCAAAGCGTATCTGTTGCTTCTTAAATCTCCGCAGAAGCGGCTCTGTTTTATCCGTAGACTGTGTATATATGTTTTATCTTAAGTCTCCGTGAGAGACGGACAGTTCAGGGGCATCTCCGCGTGTGGGGGGAAAACCAGCATCCAAAAGCAGCGGGAAAAGATAAACCAACATGACGCCCATCGAGTCCGTCAAGAAAATATAAGAGGAGAGCCCTAACACTATAATAATATATATATACCGTCCAGCCTGAAGCATCCTTTGTGCTCCACTCTGAAGCATCCTTTGTGCTCCACTCTGAAGCATCCTTTGTGCTCCAGCCAATATAAAAAACAACAAGACAATATAAAACCAAGAAATGGGACTTAAATAGAAATGAGAGGGAATATGTACACAGATAAATAATAAATGCCCCTCGTATTGCACGGAAGACAGGATAACTTAAATATTACCAGCGTTTAGTGCTCATGGAAAGAACCTGAACTTGAGTCTGTTTGTGCGGGGAGGACATGAAGCGCCTGCCTGGGCGCAGGCCGCACGAAGTGCTGGTTACCCGGGTGATTAAAGTATCATCGTATCAGAGGATGAGTGTGGGAACGGAGGATCGAAAGACGAGGCTGTGAGGAGGCTCAGGTTTTCCTCTGAGCCAGACCCTCATCCGCCGCCGCCCGCCTCAGAAACCACGATGGGAAACACGAGACCATGAGGAAGCAGACACGTCCCTGGGGAGGACATCTTCTGAGCCCACAACACACGGCGGGTTGGTCTCCCAGACAAAAACAAAAGCATGCGGTCGAGTTCAAGACTTTTAGAATCAGATTCCGGTTCGGGCTGAGGTCAGATGTCTCATGGATATCTATTTGTCTGCAGAGCTTCGGTCTGAGGGCTGATATGTGACCGCGGGGCAAAGGGAAAAAGCACAGATGGGTTGTATGAAGTACTCGTGGATATTTGTGTGTTTTGAATATCTGACTGTCTGAAGTGAACTGAAGGCGTTCTCTATAAAACCCCACACACTCCAGAGACAAAAACTGTGACTTAGACAAAGCTGAGGTACCTCTGTAGGACACTGAAGAACACACTGATGCTAAACCCGTATTCTGCAAACTTGAATTAGTGTTTTTGTCGGTGGATTCAGTTTCCCGTCAGAAAGGACTATCTGACAGCCAGGTTACACACACACACACACACACACACACACACACACACACACACACACACACACACACACCACACACACACACACACACACACACACACACACACACACACACACACACACACACACACACACACACACACACACACACACACACACACACACACACACACACACACACACACACACACACAGACAGAGACACACACACACACACACACACACACACACACACACACACACACACACACACACACTGGGAGGTCATGTTAAACCGAACGTATGAAACATATCATGATGTTTAAATAAGTACAGTTAGACCGAGACATGGTTTAAAGTTAGCACTATTACAGGTGCCCGCACCGCACTGCTGCTTTTAATAACCGCCACACACACACACACACACACACACACGTTTATGTGACTATAAACTGGACCTGGGTTGCATTAGCGCTCCCGTCATTTAGCGCTAACCCGAGACTTGTAACAATTTGTATTGTTCTGGTTCTGAGCGGCAGACGCATTAAAGGGCGCAGATGAAAGGGAACCGACTCGGGCCCAAACGGTCCAATTAGGACGCAGCGCAAAGGGCTTCCATGTGCATGTCGGCGCGTTTCTATAGACATTCTGCATTGGGAGAAACACCTTGAGATGCCGACACGACGTCTCACAGACAGACAGCAAAGCATGACAAACACGTCTGTTCAGTTCATGAAGTACTGCATCACATCGGACAGTTAACAGATCTGTTCAGGAACAACGAGAGCAGCTGGAAGAAGACGATAAAGCAGAAATAAATCTGGGCGTCTAACTCAGAGGATAGTTCAAATAAATATAAATATACGTTGAAGCCCTTGCGTGCGTCTTCCTACATGTCGTGAAGGACCTAGTGTTGCTTGTGCTACTCGTACCTGTCCCGGCTGCTGGCAGGGCGTCTGAACTCACGCCTGCTGACACGTCTCCATCACCTTCTTGTACTTCGGGAGGGCTGTTGGTGTTCTGCGGAGTCGCCGAGTCCTCCTTCTTCCTCAGGATCTTCCTGCAGGAACAGAGGGCAGCGTCAGAACAACGAGAACACCAGGTTACGATCACTCAAACATCGTGTTGGACTCGCGGCAGCTTCCGCTCGCTTGCTAACATTAGTTTGAAGGACTACACGTTGTACTCAAGACCTAAGCCAGACGTAAGGATGCTTCATCGTGCAAAGACTTGCAGCTCCTGCTCTCCTGGCACCACCACAGCTCCAACGCATGCAGGTGCTGCTTTTCGGCGACATGGAGACACTGACCCTGACAGGCGTCTTGTTGACGCTCTGTCTGCGTCCTGATCTCTCATTCCTCACGTAACTTCGTCCTGTCTTTGCTTGTTCTGCGTGTCTCGCTTTCTCCCGTCTGTCTCGGTTTAAAAAGTCAGGTTTTACGTACTCGGCCGTGTGCAGAGGACAAAGACTGGGCTTGTTTTTCCTCATCGAATGTCGTTTACTAAACATTTGTGGATATTAAACCCTGGCTCTGCAGACTGTGGGCAGGAAGCGGAGAGCAGACGTCTCGAGGAGCCTTCACTCACGGGTTCATCCAAGTGTTACACACAACCAGAGATACACACATCCTGTACTCAAGTAGAAGTACACACACACTTTACTCAAGTAGAAGTACAGATACTCGTGTTTAAAAATACTCTGGTGAAAGTAGAAGTAAATGACTAAACTTCTTTATCAAGTCAAAAGTAAAGAGGCTTTGAAGTGTCCTTCAGTAGAAAGTACCCATAGCTAGCAGCTGCTTTAAAGAGTACCTGACCTCCCTTTATATCAATAGAACAATAATGTCATTGTTAGCTAATGAATGTTTCCATGGTGACCAACGGCAACATGACAACGTTTCCATTGGTCCCTCTTCTTAGAGAGACCAGGAGTGATGGATACACGGATCGTGTTCCAACCAATAGGCACGCAGTGACTCTCAAGAATAATGACCACGCACCAACACACATTCAGACTAAAGGAACCAAGCTGTTTGGGAAATGAGAAGAAGTAGAAAGTACAAGTATTTGAGTTCAACATGAGAGAAGTAGAAAGTACAGGTATTTGAGTTCAACATGTAAGAAGTAGAAAGTACAGGTATTGGGGTTCAACATGTAAGAAGTAGAAAGTACATGTATTTGAGTTCAACATGTAAGAAGTAGAAAGTACAGGTATTTGAGTTCAACATGTAAGAAGTAGAAAGTACAGGTATTTGGGTTCAACATGGAGAGAAGTAGAAAGTACAGGTATTTGTGTTCAACATGTGAGAAGTAGAAAGTACAGGTATTTGAGTTCAACATGTGAGAAGTAGAAAGTACAGGTATTTGGGTTCAACATGTAAGAAGTAGAAAGTACAGGTATTTGGGTTTCAACATGTAAGAAGTAGAAAGTACATGTATTTGAGTTCAACATGTAAGAAGTAGAAAGT